>JAVKPL010000236.1:0-144709 GCA_032173675.1 Gastrolobium villosum
TGGATATGACACAAGTCCTTTTTTGTTCCCTTATGCTTTTCTTAATTTCACCTGAAAGTGGGGCGGTGAGAATTGAAGTCGTGACTTTGTGATCCCTGAAGTTCTGTTACCATGTCAAAGAACTACTTTAACCCAAAACCCTAAACTTTTATTTTATTCTAACAGGTTGCATATAAACATCGTCATTTTTTATTTTAATATGTTACTAACAGCATAAACTCATACGAAAGAAATGTGTAAAAAATGTAAATAAACCCACTAATTTAGTTGTATCATACAACAAACTAAATTTTATGACATGTACACATGCTCAATGTTGCCTTGCATTTACTGCAGGGATCCTCAAGATTGTTATTTCCCATGCTTCTTAAATTTATTTGAGCCAAAACCAAAACCTTTTAGGAGATTTAAAAATAAAAATTATGTTATCACAAAAAAATAAAAAAAAATCAAGGCACGTAGAACGAATTTCTATAACATTACACATCCCCTTTTCCTACAACATAACTCTTATAAAATCTTTTCTTTATGGGTTTTCGTTTTGTCCTTTAACATGATACAACAAAGTTTTCTACGCACACAATATTTTGTGGGCCCACACTTTTTAAACTAAAAATTAAAATTAAAACATGTAAAATGAATCTCTATAACATTACACAATCACTTTTCCTACAATATAATTTTTATAAAACGCTTTCTTTATTCAATTTGACATTTGAAAATGAACTCATTTTGAGATTCACATGAAGTGAATGAAATGATACATAAAAAAACAAAGTCAATGCAGGAGACATCTGAAAATGTGATGGAGACCGTGACACTATTACTCTCGGGCTTCCTCACATGCTTTTGTTATTGTTTTGAGAGTACGGGTGCTAAAGAAATAGGGGTGCTAGATAACTCAGGTATTTTTAATTCGACTCGTAAAGATCTGAGTTTATATATTTAAAATTAGTTATTGGTAACAGGTTTGAATTTGTATAAAAGCTCGTTTAATAAAAAGACTTCAGGCTACAATTCAAAAGCTCGGCCTTAGAGCTTATAAGGCCGACCCAGTATATCTTTTATTTATATATTATATTTTTTATACTACTTGTAATAGTCTCTCTTTCTCCTCAATCCATTTCACCCTATTTTGTTGGTTAAATGGACTTTTTGAATGATTTTATTCTATATTATGCTGTTTAGATATATATTAAATTTATGATATTTATGGAATTATTATTGTTGTTGATTGTATATTCTATTTGGATAAATTATTGTTATTTTTATTTTTTTAAAACAGACTAACAAGCTAAATCAGGCTTTTATTTTTTGTATACAAGCCAGGTCACAGGCTGATAATAATAATTATATCACGTAGCAGGTTTGGTCAGGCTAACACATTTAAACACAGACTTAGTATTTTAAGATTAAAGCTTGGCTCGGCCCATTAACACCCTTACAAAGAAGTGTACCTTTAAGGAATTTCAAAAAAAAAAAAGTTAAGATTCATTGCTATTTTCAAACTGTATTTAATTATTTATTGCAATGAAGAACACACACATCCCCAACCTTATGTATACCTTAAGAGAGACTCATCTAGAACCTAGAATTGGGAGGATATCTATTTGGAGAAAAATCAACAAGATAGGAGAGAAACAATGAAAAACCAATAAGGATATTGATCAGACGGGTTTAACGATAGTTTGAAGGGGTCACCATCTGTAGATCGGAAATTGGGCCTTTTGAAATTTGACCGATCCAATAAAAATAAACAAATATAATATCGATTTAATTCTTTAAGTAAATTATTTATTTTTCTAATACGAGTTAAATGTCAAAATGGGGGATATGCGCGTTTAAGTTCCTTATCACCTGCAAAAAATTATCACAATACAAAACGCAATGGTGTAGAATTTAAGTTGAGTATGTTTCTCATGCGCATCTTGCAGAGGGCAACACGCAACAGAGGAGCCGAAAGAAAAAATACAGCTAGTGCCAAAAGACTCAACCGGGTAGAATTTAGGGCTATATCATATTTTTTAAAGAAAATTTATACCATTTTTAAAAATTAGGCACCAGCTGACTACGCAGGTAAGCATGTTTTGACTTTTGCATAAATTAAGCATACGGTGATATACAACTTGAATGCACATAGTCTTCATACTGTTTTTGTTATATTAAATTGATAAATAATGGGTTTTATGTTTATTATGTTGTAGGAAAAATGATTGAGTAATGTTATAGAGATCATTTTACGTGACATTTTTTTCTTTTTCTTTTTTAAAAATAATTTGTCAAAAGAATTATACCAGTTATATATATATGGGTTTAGTGTTTGTCATTTTATTTTATTTTTGGTATAACCCGGAGGTATTAGTGTTTGTCATTTTAAATGACACAACTTTGTGTCATTTTTAATGAAACTACGTCGTTTGATGTGTTTTGTCATTTTTTCACATTTATAAAATTAGAAATAAAAAGAAAATGGAGGAGAGAGAATGTAAAAACACACAAAAATGACGTAGTTTCATTAAAAATGACATAGAGTTGTGTCATTTAAAATGACAAACATTTTTCCCTATCTATATATATGGATTTATCATCTATTATTTAACATAATTACAAAAAATTTCCTACACACAACATTTTGTGGGACCCACAGCAAAAAAAAAAAACTTCGACACGTAACACGAATCTCTATAACATAACACAGTCACTTTTCCCACAACATAATTCTTATAAAACCCTATATATATATATATATATATTTATATATATATATATATTATTTATTTGGCTTTAGAAGGATGAAATGACCATGAAATTGACTATGTCATCACCTGATTAATGACAACTTCAAACTGTGATCTAAACTCGAAATAAAAAACAAACAAATAAATACTAATTTACTTTAGTTATTTATTTTTTGGTGGAAATAATTTCTCTTTATTTAAAGTTCAACATAGTGCGCAGTTTGCTATCCAAGCAAGTAAAAATTTAGTATTTGTATTGTACCTCAGGAGACGTTTATTAGAGGAGATATTTTTTTTAGGGTTTTATAAGAGTTATGTTATAAGAAAAATGATTGTGTAATGTTAGAGAGATTCGTTTTGGGTACCATGATTTTTTTTTTTTTTTTAAAAGTGTGAGCCCCACAAAATGTGTTGTGTGTAGGAAAGTTTGTTGTGTCATGTTAAATAATAAATGCAAATCCCTTCTTTTTATCAAAAAAAGATTTCTAGAATTATGGTGGGAAATTTTTTTGCTGGCTAAGTTACAAAAATGTGTTTGGTAGATCCAAAATTTTTTCTTAAAATATTGGGTTAATTATACTAATATTATGGAAAAATAAAAATATTATATATCAAATGGCATTTTCATTTGAAATTCTGTAATTAGAAGGAAAAAAAATCTTCGGGCAATATTTTCATTTCCTTACCCACCTCATTTTTTAAGATTTCTATGAAAATCTCCGTACCACTTCATAATCAGAGTTTGGGATTTTAATTACGGCTAATGGATTTCTAACTCAGTAGAGATAGTTATTTTCGGTGAATCCAAAATAACATCATTTTTGGAACGAAAATTAAGATATTTTTATAATTATAATACATTGCAGAATTATATTTATTTTTATTATTATAATTTTTTAATCTTATAACCCAAAATAATATTATTATTTTGAGCGGGAGATAATTTTATCTCACAGATATACTTTTCCTTTAATTACAGTGGTTTAAGCTATAAACACAATCACGTGGTGAGACGGCAAAAACACTGAGTGACTGTAGGGTGTTTCTCTACGTCGTTCAGGGTTTTGTTTGTTACTCTCTTGAACCCTAAACCCTTTTTCATTTCATTTTGATTGGTTATTATGAGCAAGAGAGAGTTGAAGACTTTACTCTGTCGGTCTTTGCGTTCTCTCAAATTCTCTACTTGTTCACAGGACACTCTCCAAGGATTGCTTCATTCCGATGACATTTTTTTGCAGGATTCTTCGCCCCCCAACGCCGATTTGTCTCAAGACTATTCATTTCTCCGCAACACTTTGCTCAATCCCACTGCCCAATGTGACCCTTCATCGCAACCCCTCGATGAGGTTGTATTGATGTCAAATGCAATTAGGGCCAGCAAGGATGGTTTTGGCATTGAAACCCAGAAATTCTTTAGGCAGTTTCGGGGTAGGTTAAGCGAATCTTTGGTGGTTCAGGTGATGAATCATGTGAAACAACCTGAGTTGTGTGTCAAGTTTTTCTTGTGGGCGAGTCGCCAAATTGGTTACACTCACACTCCAGCGGTGTATAATGCGCTGCTAGAGGTGCTGGGATGCAATGCCAATGATAGAGTGCCGCAAAAGTTCTTATTAGAGATCAGGGATGATGACAAGGAACTGCTTCACAAGTTGCTCAATGTTCTGATTCAAAAGTGTTGCCGGAATGGGTTGTGGAATATGGCGTTGGAAGAGTTAGGGAGGCTGAAGGATTTTGGGTACAAGCCTTCTCAAACCACTTACAATGCTTTGATTCAAGTTTTTCTTAAAGCTGACAATTTAGCTACTGCTTATTTGGTTCAGAAAGAGATGTCAAATTCTGGGTTTGTTATGGATGCGTATACTCTGAGTTGTTTTGCTTATTCCCTGTGCAAAGCAGGGAGGTGCAGGGATGCTCTGACTTTGATTGAGGAGGAGGAGTTTGTGCCTGATACAGTTTTTTATAATAGAATGATTTCTGGGTTATGTGAAGCTTCACTTTTTGAAGAAGCTATGGATATCTTAAACAGTATGCGGTCTAATTCCTGCATTCCCAATGTTGTTACTTATAGGATTTTGCTTTCTGGTAGTTTGAGAAAAGGACAGCTGGGAAGGTGTAAGAGAATTCTTAGTATGATGATTACGGAAGGTTGTTATCCAAATCGTGAGATGTTTAATTCTCTTGTACATACTTATTGCAAATCTAGGGATTACTCATATGCATATAAGTTGTTTAAGAAAATGCTAAAATGTGGGTGCCGACCAGGCTATCTGCTTTATAATATATTCATTGGTAGTATATGTAGCAATGAGGAACTGCCTAGCTCAGATGTGATAGAATTGGCTGAAAAAGCTTACAGTGAGATGCTTGATTCAGGGGTTGTATTAAATAAAGTCAATGTCAGCAATTTTGCTCGGTGTCTTTGTGGAGCTGGCAAGTTTGATAAAGCCTTTAAGATTATATGTGAAATGATGAGCAAGGGTTTCATTCCCGATGATAGTACATATTCTAAAGTGATTAGTTTCCTTTGTGATGCCTCCAAGGTAGAGAAGGCCTTTTTGTTATTTGAAGAAATGAAAAGGAATGGCATTGTTCCCAGTGTTTACACCTATACTATTTTAATTGATAGCTTTTGCAAAGCTGGTCTCATTCAACAGGCTCGCAAATGGTTTGACGAAATGCTAAGGGATGGTTGCACCCCGAATGTGGTGACTTACACTGCTATCATTCATGCATACCTGAAAGCAAGAAAGGTGCTTGATGCAAATAAATTGTTTGAGATGATGTTGCTTGAAGGTTGCAAGCCTAATGTTGTTACATATACAGCTTTAATCGATGGTCATTGTAAGGCTGGGCAGATTGAAAAAGCTTGCCAGATCTATGCTAGAATGCGGGGTGACATAGAAACCTCTGATATGGATATGTATTTTAAGCTAGATGACAATTGTAAAGGACCAAATGTTATTACATATGGGGCTTTGGTGGATGGTTTATGCAAAGCAAATAGGGTTAAAGAGGCCCGTGAATTATTGGATACCATGTCAGTTAATGGTTGTGAGCCTAACCAAATAGTGTATGATGCTCTTATAGATGGGTTTTGCAAGACCGGAAAGATTGAGGATGCACAAGAGGTGCTTGCAAGGATGTTAGAGCGTGGACACAGTCCGAATTTGTATACTTACAGCTCTTTAATTGATAGTCTGTTCAAAGATAGACGATTGGATCTTGTTTTAAAAGTGTTGTCGAAGATGTTAGAGAATTCTTATGCTCCCAATGTTGTTTTTTACACAGAGATGATTGACGGTCTTTGCAAAGTTGGAAAGACGGATGAAGCTTACAAGCTCATGCTTAAGATGGAAGAAAAGGGCTGTTGTCCAAATGTTGTAACTTATACTGCAATGATTGATGGCTTGGGGAAATTAGGAAAAATTGAACAGTGTCTTGAGCTATTTAGAGATATGTGCTCAAAGGGTTGTGCTCCAAACTTTATAACCTATAGGGTCTTGATAAATCATTGTTGTTCCACTGGCCTTCTTGATGAGGCTCACAGACTTTTAGATGAAATGAAACAAACGTATTGGCCAAGGCATATATCAAGTCACCGTAAAATTGTTGAGGGCTTTAACCGGGAGTTTATAACCTCTGTTGGGCTTTTAGATGAGTTGAGTGAGAATGAATCAGTTCCTGTTGATTCCTTGTACAGAATTTTGATTGATAATTTTATCAAGGCTGGAAGACTGGAAGTTGCCTTGAATCTGCTTGAAGAGATTTCATTGTCTCCAAGCCTTGCAGTTGCCAACAAATATCTTTATACTTCTTTAATTGAGAGTCTCTCAAGTGCAAATAAGGTCGATAAAGCCTTAGAGCTGTACGCAAGCATGATAAATAAGAATGTTGTGCCGGAGCTCAGCACATTTGTCCACCTCATCAAAGGCCTTACCAGGGTTGATAAGTGGCAAGAAGCGCTGCAATTATCAGACAGCATATGCCAAATGGTTTGTCACGCTTTCTCTAACTTTATGAATTACGAAATAATACAAGAATACTTTTTCCATGATATTTTGTTTAGTTATGTTACTGTCAACTTTTAGCACTTCCTTTACACATTTAGGGAGTGTTTGGCACGCAGACTGAACACAATGAAACATAGAATAGAACTTAATGTATTACTTTAGAGTAGAACTTAATGTATTACTATATAGAAGGGCCGGCTTGGCTCAGCGGTAAGCTTGCTTGCCGTGGTGTGTCAGGTCGCGGGTTCGAATCAGTCTCTCTGCAAAAAGCAGGGGAAAGACTGCCTAGAGTATTCCCTTCCCCAGACACTCACGAAGTGGGTATTTGAACTGGGTCGGCCCTTTTAGAATGAAACATTATGTTCTCTTCTTGGTTCGATCCCTTTTAGTATAACCAAATGTATTACTTTTTAACCCGATGTCATGTTCTGTTCTATTTTTAAAATGCACAAACATAGAATAGAACTTATATGTTATGTTCCGTCCTGTTCTAACATGTCTACTAAACTCTACCTTTGTAGTAAAAATATGCCTCAAACTTTAACTTGGAATAGTATTCCTAACAAAACTGCTCTGTAGCTGTACTAGACCCTTTTTTATTATTTTGGCATAATTATTCTGACCCCCCCTCTTTTCTTTTCTTTTTCTTTTTTTAAATTCATCATTATCATTGCAGGATATCCACTGGCTTCATGAAGAAGCAACCAGTATAAATTAGATTTCTGACATACAGATTGAATATAACCGAAGAAAAATTAATACAGGTACAAGAGAAGAAATGGTCAAGCTGGTAAGTGATTGCTCTCTCCTAATCTCTAGTATTTTGGGATGCCTTTCATTTGTTATTGATTTTATCTATACTGGTGGGTCTTTACAGTACAGGTTATTATAACAGCAGCAACAATAGAAGCTGAAGCAGGAGATTTTGAAGAAATCTTGAAAAGATGCTCTTCTTATTCCATTATTCTCCAAGTTTCAAATCCCTAGTTTATGCTTAAGGTATATAAAAATACAACTTTTAGCCTGAAAGTAAACTGGCCTTTGAAGGCCGATGCATGTAAGGTGTAAAACAAAAATTTTACTGCGGAACATACATGCACTCATAGATTCATGCTTTAAGACAGCATGATGTTACCTTGTTTTGGCCTGATCAGTCAGGGAGATGAGATGTCAGGCTTGAAGGGTTCAAACCCTCTAATGGTGATCCACACCACCGTTCGTCTATGATGCAAGAACTCTTTCTTGAAAGCCACCAGATGAACACCACAATGAGGCTTGCTATGCGCACAAGTGGTGAGGGTGGAGGCTAGGTATCCTGTTTGGAAAGGTGTACTGAGCTACCCTACAGAATGGTGCATAGAGGAGGAGAGTTGGCTTGGTTTTCCAATGAAACCTAAGGTGAGGAACATGTCTATTTATGCGCACCCTTTGGAGAGGAGGAGGGAATTCATTCATTCAAAATGAAAAACAAACTTTCAAATTTCTTTGAAAGTTGTGCATGAAACAGTGTGATAAGGTGGAGCTGTTGCAAAACAAACTTTGCCAACAACCTCCAATCTTATCCACATGAATTTAAATTCAAATTAATTTAAACTTAAATTCATAAACTATCATATAGTATATAGTTTTCATGCGCATAATTCAGCCCTATAAAGGGTCCAAATACATTGAGCAGTTGCATTCAAAATTTGAATCAACTTACCCACTGATTCCCTCAACCACCAAATCTGAATGGAGGTTTGTTTTAAGTGATAAGATAACACTCTTATCACCTAAAAGTGGCGCACCAAACAGCCTAGGGAGAGCCTCCAAAGATGCTTCTTCATCCAAGGAATATGCTCCAATAAGATTCTGTCTTATCCTTTTGTTATGAAACAACTTTTCAAAACCAATTTAAATTCGAATTCAAACACTTGAATTCAAACGTTCAAACATTCAAATTCAAAATTCAAAATTCAAAATTCAAAATTTCAAATTTCAAATTCAAAATTCGAATTTCAAAATTCAAATCTAAATTCAAATTTCAAAATTCAAATTTCAAATTTCAAATTTCAAATTCAAAATTCGAATTTCGAAATTCAAATTCTAAATTCAAATTTCAAAATTCAAATTTCAAATTCAAAATTCGAAATTCAAATATTTGATTATTAATTTAACTAATTAAATTAATTAGTAATGGCTTGGACTATCCAAGCCCATTACTAAACTCCATGCACCATCCACCCATTTAGGTGGGCTTCCAAACAGCTTCTTGGGCTAATAACATTATTAGGCCCAATACCTTTAAAGCTAGTCCATCATAACTACAAGGTGTTAGTGTGTGACCCATTAGGTCCAACTTAGCTACTGACATAACTGGGCTTGGGCCCAACAAGCCCACAACCCAATTAATGACAACACAGAGCACTAGCAATGCTTTGTTGCCCCAGAACTAGTCAGATTAATGACTTGATCATCCTATTGCACATATTTGGTTACCGTATGTATTTCCCTTCGTCTCGGTTATCTTCCCATTAACCTAGGGTAAGGAAATGTATCAACCCCTGCGGTTTAGGGTAAGCTTTATTCGAAATAGGGAATCTTCAATTTACTGACTCTAAAGGCAGATCATCTCATGATCTCTTTTACTATGCATAGATTCCCGAGTCCCTGTAAATGTCATCCCGATTTCTCCGGTTTACAGATAACCTAATCTCTCACAGAGATTTGACGAATTCCTTCAGCTTATTACCCTAGCCCTGTGCCCTTTAAGGACACGCCCAACAGTATACCTATGAGTCTCCATGTTTCAGGCAGACGAGGTATACAATCAAAACATGCCTTCAAGAACACAGTCTAGGTAATAACTTCTGGTCTAAGGAAAGACACACCCAAACATAAAGAGATTACTCTAATGACACTATCTGTGAGATTTCCTCATAGAGTCTCTTTTTGGGTCTGTTCAGTGCGAGCTATACTCTTATAGGTCCACCCACGACTTTAGCTAAGATATCTCCATATCTGCAGCTCATGAGGTCTTTACCTTGTATCCATATACAAGTAGATAAGTCGTACTAGTCTTTACTCGAGATCACTGATCCCCAAACTCAGTGTCTCTAGACTAGGAACATATAATTAGGAATAGACATGCAATATCCTTGAATCCTCATGATCGTGATCTCATCACAGATACTCAAGAGATACCTGTTCTATTCCAAGGGGTTTATCCAGTTTATTCATATAATATTAACAGTAATATCGAGACACAATATGAAACTGAATAAATAGTGCTTACATTTATTTGCGACAAACAAAGTTCTACATCTAGTGTCCTTTATTTAATCAAAAGATTGTCTCTAGGACACCCATATGCTAACATAGCCTTGATAGCTTTTGGAGCAAAGTTACATACTCAATAATGTTTTTGTTATTTTCTAATATTCTAGAAAGAGATAAAACTTGTATGAAGTATGACATACACATTGATTAAAGAACCAAGAAACTAAGGTTGATATAATGAATTGTTGAGGAGTAGGTTGTTTGGCCTTTTTAGCAATCATTGGATATGTTCACCTAACAAGAGGTTTTTCCCCTATCATTTGCAAACAGTGCTTCAGTGCTGATTTCATTTTCGGATATATGAATGCACCGTTCTTTGTTTTTGCTACTTTACCCTCTTTGATAAATTAGAAATTCTATGAAATTTATGATTCCATACAGAACGGCATGTCATGTAGGACTTTTATTACACCAAACAATCACCTGAGCTTTTATACCAGTAAATATGCCTATTGGTTTTTTGTCAAACTAGTGTACAATTTCGTGGAATGTGAATAGTGATCATGATCGATTCGATAGAAAAGAGTGAATAGTGTGTCTTTTTCATTGTGCTCAGGGTTTAGTTGTGAAGGTGGTAAAGTTTAAAGTGAAAGTCGTCTCTGTTTTATTTTTTTTTTATCTGTGTTTGTAGTACAGATACTAATTACCATTTGTTTTTTTTTTCATTATGAAGTAGCTTGGCGGCTAGGCAATCAGCTCTTTGGCATATTTGAGGAGCAAGAGGTTTGTCCAGAATCCTTGGATCAACTTTTGTCTATTCATTTGAGAGACTTTGGCACTTGCGTTCTTTTTGCAGAGTATGGTGTCTATATAGATGGACTTGGTGGTCATGGGTTAGAGTTGTGGAAATAGCCTTTCTGCTTACTGTGTAGACCTGACCTCCCCAGACCTCAGTGGAAGGAGCTTCGTGCACCGACTCCTCTCCCTCCCCTTTTTTTGTGGTGAATATAGATGGGTTGCAGTAACAGAGTTTTTAATTTGAATTGTCATCCCTCTCATCGATGGTGGGAGAGTTGTTTTGTCCCTTCCACGTGGGTGTCATGTCATCACATCGCTCATCTTTAGGGGGTTCACATTATTCACTTGCGAAGGAATTTGAAAGTGCTTTTGAGCTTACGAACTTTCCTTTTATTTCCTTTGTTTCTTTCTTGGCTGTCTTAGTAGGACTTCTAGTCCTCCGTTTTTTGTACTTCTCTCTCTTTAATGAATGATGTTATCCAAAAAAGGTTGAGTCAACTTTGAAGAAAATGATTTAGAATAGGGACAAAGGAAAGGAGGCTTCCATGAATCTCTTATGGCCTAGCTTGTTTTGGATAGCCAGAGGCTGAGACAATTCCATCATGATTCGTTTGTAATGGAGTGAGCTTCTGCAAATCAGGATTATGCTAATGCAGTGTGGATTTGTTCCTCTCGACCATTTAAAGTGGGCAAATTGATGTGCTGTAGTTGTACTATATGATGGCGAGTCGACGAAACTATATTCATGTTTCTGAACTAGTATGGTAAGTGATCTTATCATAAGTTGAGCATGAGCTGATCTTTTTGTTTGTACTACACTTGTAATTCATTCGGTGTAAATACATACAAGAATCGTACTTGAGATTGACTTAGAGTATTACACATGTACTTTTACCTTTGTCTCTGTCTCCGAAGATTAATCTTTTTTGTAAAAAATATTTAAAAGTCTATTAAACATAAGTAGTTGCTAATTAAATGTTTTGACAACTTACTTTAGGTATCAAACTAGGAGAAAAAATAGTTACTCAAGTCATGATATTCGTGAATTTATGTTCAAAAATCCAAAAAAAAAAAAAATTCTTTCAAATTGGGTGAACTACTGAGTTCCCTTAGAAGTCAAGTTTGCTCATTTCAAATTACTTTCCAACCTTTCTAATATCACGATTTTCACGGTTTTAGGCCACAATCCATGGTTTTTTGCCATCATGAATTCTTTCTTGTAGAAGGGGAAGTAAAATGAATACATTAGATTCCTAGAGTTGTTTATGATAAGAATAATACTGAATCTTCTTAAATTACTTCTTATGAAAAAAAATAGAAAAATTTAATATCTTAAAATTTCAAAAAATAATTAAGAAGCCAAGATTTTAATTTTTTTTCTTATAATAAAAATAGAAAGCGAATGACATAATCATGCGTCTAGAAGTCGTTATAAACATAATGGAATCAGAACTTAGCATGGATGGAAGCACCCTAAACATGTTTCTAGCGAATCAATATGTATATAAGTAACGTGCCAAGTGACTCTAAGCATGTTTTCCAAATGATGATGCATCAAGTAAGCATGTCAAAAGCCAATGAGGATATCTGCAGTTGATTAGGGATCAGGTTCTTATTGAAATAACAGCATTTAATTATGTCTAAATTTTTATTTAGAAAATAAGGGGAAAAATCTGTTTATAAATTTTTTTTACAAAGTTTTGCAAATTATACTATGTATTCGCGGAAGAACATAGTGTAACCTAATATTCTCCCGGGAGAACATAGTGTAGTTTGTAAGAGTTTGTAAACAAAAAGTTTGTAAATATAACTCTCAAGAACAAATAAGTAAATAAGTAGTGTTATCATTGATAATGAAAATTTGTAATTTTAATAAAAAGTCTAATTGGTATGTATCATTAATGTAGAGTTTTATACTTGGCATTTATGAATATTTTGACATAATTATTAATCAACATTAATTCATGAATTAAAACAAAAACAATAAATAATAATGGAAATATTATACTTACTATCGATTTTTCTTACTATCTCTTACTACTAAATCTTAACCGTTGATTTCCGTCAATGTAACGGTTATAATTTATTGAAAATTAATAATTAATTAATAACTATGACCCCATAAATTGCAACCGTTAGATTTGTGGAAATCAACGGTTAAGATTTAGTAGTAAGAGGTAGTAAGAAAAAGAGGTAGTAAGTATAACCTCTCCCAAATAATAATGCCTTGAAATATTAGGATAAGGTGTAGTGTTTGAAGTTGTAGGTGAGAAGGTGGAGTCAAAGTATTACATGTGGTTTATATAAAAAAAGGTTATTCTACCCAATATTGTTAAAATTGAGATTTTAAGTAAAATCGAAAGGGATTAAAAAATCGTAAAACGTAAAATCGCAATGTAAAAAAACTGAAAAAAATTGTAAAAGCGTAAAAGCGTTTGGAATATTGGTAAAATTGTTTTGATGAAAAAAATAGAAAAAACGTAAAATCGTAGTGATAAATCGAGATTTTAACAACTATGATTCAACCTATCATTCTTTCTGTCTATTTTTGCCTATCATTCTAAAAGATCATTAGATCGGAATATTAATTAATATTTATCTTTCTCTTTCCTTTTTAGATTCTGATCTAACGATATTAGAGAGTGGTAGAGTCTTAATTAACATTTATTTTTCCCTCTTCTCTCTAGATTCTGATCTAACGGTGTTAGAGAGTGATAGACAGAAAAAAGTAGATAGAATCAGTGGCAGATCCACTTGCGGGCGGACATAAAAATTTTCACTTTAGTTTTTTTTTTCTTCTTTTTTTGGGTTGTAGGTCCTTATTTATCTCTTGGTTCAATATATATATATTAGGAGTAAATACCCTTTTAAGTCCCTAACAAAAAATATGGTCCCCATTTTAGTCCCTTACAAAAAAAATAGTTTCGAGATTCCTAAAAATTTTAAAGCAGATCAATTTAGTTAAAATCGCAGTCCCTCACAAATTTAAAAAAGACATACATTAGTCCTTCAAAAAGACTAAAATGGGTCCACTTTGAATTTCTTAGGAACTACGAATAGCCTTTGTATTTGTTAGGGACTAAAGTGGGCATCATAACATTTACTGAGGACCAAAAAAGATATTTATTCTTATATTAGTTAGCAACGTAGCAACGTAATGATTAAAACAACGTAGCAACGCAAATTGATTACAGAGAAAACTTATTCTCCCTCCCCTGTCACGTACCCATTCACATGCTCTCCTCATCCTTTGTTTCATTTTTCATTTTTATAAAAAGAGAAGATTGATTGTTGACATTCTCAAATAAGTTAATATATAGATACGAGGCCTTCATTGTGATTTTACTTATCTTCTTCTGTACAAGTAATGTTTGACTTTTTTATTCATCACTATAAAATTGAATGACAATGTATGGGATATACCGGAATATATTCTCATATTTTGGAGGATTGGTAAGATTTAGGCCGAAAATAATTGGTCAAACTATTGCCTATAACTTATTATGGAAGCAACTAGATTATGAGCGGGTTCAAGCATTAATTTAAACTTTTTTTACAAAAAAAATTTCGGGAACGCTCCCTCAAACTCCCGCCACTAAATATGCGGACATAAACATGGGTCACAGTAGAATAATCTATCCTAACCTATAAAAAAAAAAAAAAGTTGTAGATGAGAAGTAGCCACAGTCCACAAGCGAGCACTAGAGACTATAGGGTGCTGTTTGGTAGAGGAATCTTTGAATTTTTACCAGGAAAGTTCACTAAGGTTTTGTGAAATGCCACATTTGGTAGGAGATTTTGTTAGTAACTCCCTGGTATCCAGTTTGCCATGGGTTTTCAGTTATGTTTAAAATGTGAATAGAAATACTGCTCAAAAATACCACCCTTTGATGATTGGAAATTTTCTCACATTTTGTAAGGACAAAATCACCCCTTAACACGTTAAAGTTAAACCTTTTTTTCTCCCACACCCACCGACTAGGGATCGAAATTCTATTAACATAAGAACCAACAAACCAAATTCGATGGAAGAAGAGCACACTGAGTCCTTCAAGGATGGATCTGACTTATACTAGCAACTCATGGACTGTTATGCCAACTCGCCGCCACCTCCTCTCTACCGTCACCTCCTCTCTGTTTGAGGAGTAGAAGTTGTGTTTTGACATATTACATTCAAACAATTTTTCCCCAGCGGCACAACCATTGAAGTCTTAATGATAGAGGAGTAGAAAATCGTTAGCTTAAATGAAGAAAACCCATTTCTTCTTTCTGGGTACTAAACTCAACGAACAAAAATAGTTTTTTTGAAGAATGGAGAAGATAAGGTTATTTCGGTAAAATTAGCCAGATACCCATTAATATTTGATAATCAACCAAACATACATCTAGAAAACTTATTCAATATTCTCGGTAATATTTTTAACCTACCAAATAACTTTTTGGTCACATTCCTAAGAAATTTGCATTCCCGGAATATTTCTAGTAATCCTAATTCCCGGGCACAAAAAAATTTATCTTCTACCAAACGCCCCCTAGTAGTAATAGTAATGCCTTAACCGTCTCTCTTGTCTCGCGCTTCTTATGTCCATAGCCACATTTTGCGTTGATTAGGGTAGAGGCCATTGCAATACGTGACAAGCAGGTAACGGAACCACCTTTTCTTCTTTCTGTTCAATTCGATTTCACAAAATCAGAAACACGAAATCCTTGACGACTCCTGTGTTCTTCGTCTCTGTTGATTGGTTCCAGGACTATTTGATTTCTCTCTTTATGGATTCATCTTCTTTCCTTTCTAATCTCGAGATTTCGCTGACAACAATTATTAATTATTAATCATATTATCATCGTGATGATTACAGTACTGCGCTTATTACGTTTAACTATTAATGGGAAGCATTCACTATGTGTGTATGCTTTCATATTTGGATCTTTGATTTTTTTATTTTTCTCGTTTTTGCCAGAGACGTGCCAATGCTGTAACTACTACAACTTTTTTTTTATAAAAAAATTGATGGATTTGATGTTTTCATGCTTTTAGGATCATGGATTTTAGAGATGGAGCTCACAAATTGTCTCGTTGTATTGTTGCTGTAAGTGTTCAATTTCTTACATCCTTGAATCACATGTTCATGATTTAGGTTTTTGACTAATTCTTTGGAAGAAATTAGAGACCCAGTGATGTTCTGTCTGCAGCTTATTCTTTGAATTTCAAGCAATTTATCTCATTTGAATATCATACGGTAATAGACACATCTTTAAACTCCAGTAATGTGGTCACTGGTCAAAAAATTAGATCAAAGCTAGCATACCAGTTATGTTATGCTCACAAAATTTGATCAAAACAAGAGTAATGAGTAATGAAACAAGAAAAACTATCTACCTGCTGAAATTTAGCAGATATGTAGTGCATACCTGTTCTTCAAGAGTCTGGCAATCTTAATATGTGTCCAAAACTTGTAATACTACATAACTGAATACCAATTCTAATAGAATAATAAATTATGCTTATTAAATATTTCAATATAACTTGATTCTGTTAACGAGGTCCATGCAAAAGTATCAAGATTCCTATCTAAATGCATTTTATTGTTGTTTCATGTTTTGTCATGTTGTTGAACGCTATGGCATTTGACATAAATGGTTAGTCTATGCACCTGAGCGCATAAAGCCATTCAATCCAAAGCTGAAAGTTCATTCATTGTGTGCTTTGAGCTTATACAGATTCGTAATCTTGGGCTTCAACTACTGTGGTACTTTCTACAAATAATTTTCAGCACATGGCATTCCATATTAGCCATGGGTAATTTGTTTGAAAGCTATTTCATCTCTTATGGAGTATTGAAGAAATACAAGTCTCTTCATTTAGGAAAGCTTCGGTACCTTGCCATTGTCATAGAAAGTGAAGATGCTCATCAGACTTCAAAAGTTGTTAAACTTTTGCAGTGGCTGGACTCTATTGGTATAAAGAATGTATGCCTCTATGACATGAATGGTATGAACAGTTTGGAGAATCGGTGATTGTGAACATTCTTTTACTCAGGCCATATAATAATGTTTTCCTTGAACTCTACATTCTAGGAGTGTTGAAGAAGTCCAAAGAAGCCATATTTCAAAAATTGAAGAATGCAAAATCCATAGAGGTACTAGATATATATATATTTTTCCGGTAGATTGCTTCTTTCTTATTATATTTATAAATTTCTATCCTGATTTATGATATTAAATGCTTTTGACCGAACATTGCACCTTATATGTTTTCCTTATTAATCACTTAGTTTGGGTATTTCCCACCTGCGCCTCATTTTATTTTGACTGATTCTTTCTCCTGTGCATATACGGGAGATGGGGAAGGATATAAGCGAATGTTTATTTAGAACCTGAGAGATAATGTGTCCTAGACTAAGTTTCATTAGTTTACACCTGAAATTTGGTTGATAAATTTTGTCGCATTTCCAATTGTCCTTTAGTCTGAAAAAGTTTCTAAATGATGGGACTTACCTACATTTGTGGATGTTTCGTCCAAGAGAATTATTGATGAGCAAATGAAATACATATTCCTGTTGATGTATTATATAAACAATGTGCCTCTCGAATCTTTAGTCTAGAGACTTAATGCATTAATTGGATGGTAGGTTGGAAATGGGAGAGACAGAAAATAGCCATGAAAAAGTACCTATGAGCCTACAAGAAAATTATCTCTAAAGATGAGGTGAAAAGGGAGAGAGCACACTCTGTACAACAGCCACATTTGTTTTGCTTTTTCCTCCCCCAATAATAAAAAAAAAATATGTTTTATATAAAAAAAATTCTCTTTTTCTTCTTTCTCATCCAAACACG
Source organism: Gastrolobium villosum (assembly GCA_032173675.1). Taxonomy (NCBI): domain Eukaryota; kingdom Viridiplantae; phylum Streptophyta; class Magnoliopsida; order Fabales; family Fabaceae; genus Gastrolobium; species Gastrolobium villosum. The sequence continues at coordinate 17,642 of JAVKPL010000236.1, forward strand.
AGGAGAAAAAAAATACCAATCATCTCATTTGCTTTCTTCCCATTTTCTCCCCATATCCAAACGATGCATTAGTATAAAGTATGGATTACATCACTGTCAAGCCTCAGTAGTAAATTCTACTGTTTCATCACTTATTTGATCTGATCTAGCATTAACTCAGTGCAGGAAGTAAATGAAGCTGTCACACACAATGTTCCAGATCAGATGACTTTAGAATTTCTTTCTTATGTGGATGGGAAGGAGGCAGTAGTCAAAGCAGCTAACTTGATTTTTGTGGAGAATTTAAAACGACATAACTTGGGTGGAGAACTTGATGATCGAATCTTGTTAGAGCCTCAACTGAATGAGGCACTGCAAATTGTTGGTTTGTTTGCTTCCTAAACCTACTGGTAGTTTAAAGAGTTGATTTCCTTTTGCATATAGCACTTATCCGACTAATAATTATCTTGTTTTACTGTCAGGTAGCAAAGGCCCTGCACCTGACCTTTTACTGATTTATGGACCTGTGAGGAGCCATCTTGGTTTTCCTGCATGGAGAATTCGGTATACAGAGATTGTGTAAGTTCTTTCTAGGACATTATTATTATTGTCATCATCATCAGTGCAGTGATAAAAAAAATTTGTTTGTTCTCATGAAGTCCAACTGTGCTTATGCATACAGTCTAAAAGGTGTAGTAACTGTTACATGGGCTTTCTGTTTCGTATTAGGCTTATCAGCTTGGATTAGTCTGTTATTGATTAGCTGAAATAGAAGTCCTTGTAAATGAAATTAGTTGTAAATGTAATCTTTTGAGTAGTCAGTTGATATATTTGGATCTGATTTAGTTTTTCTTTATCTGCTTTCTGTTTCTCTCCCTTTTTGTTATATTTTCTCTCTAGGGGAGTAAATCTGTGGCAACTTGCTACTCCACAGTTCTATTGTTGAAACATCACATCTTGAAAAGAACTTTCATGCATTGCATTGGTTGTATGTGATGCGAGTATAAGAAGTTCCATGTTGTATCTAGCTTCTTTTTTCTGTTTTTTCTTTGAAGTTTGAATAGATTCCGACTGATGTTTATTACAGACATATGGGATCATTGAACTTCATGAGATACGGTTCCTTAATAAAAGCTATTTACAGATTCACGAAAGTGTACCAAAATTATGGTAAGTAGTCTCTTTACTGTGAGTTATTTACTGGTTTGCCATGGTTTGACCTCCAAAAATTTGGTATTTTTTTTATAGTTATATTTGTTTTAATTGCATTTTTCTTTTTGCTTCTTTGTATTAGTTTGCTAAATCTTATGTCAGATTAGCCAAAAACTAGCTCCAGCCCGCAAGAAGAAATAAACACAAAAAAAAAGTATAGTATATGAAAGACCTCTCTGTGCTATATTATATATGATGTTGTCTTCGGATGAAGGGCAGAGTTAGACCTAAGTATCGTTATGCATATTCTATGGGTAATTGCAATTTGTTTGCATTCTTTTTTTGGGGATTGCCAACAGGTACATAGGGAAGGAGTTTGGAAGTAATTGACTGTGAAAGCTCAAAGCATAGGCGTGAAGAATAGAAAAATACGTAGCTAAATATCTTTGTGGAGGAAGGGCTTTTTCAATAGTAATGCGTAAATGTGTCATGATGAGAAATAGAATTGCATATCATGATTTAGTTTCTCTATTAATTTTCAAAAAAATCGGTTATATTATCTTCACCCTCATCCCTTGTGATGTCTTGTAAATTGCGTGTATTTTTATTTGATGGCGCCACAACAGACTCGTATAGCGGATGTAGTTCATCTGTGAGCGCGGGGGGTTGTGGGTGGCTTACAAGCACCTCACTCAAAAATCCTGAGATGTCGTGTCCGATGCTTTTTCGACATTCTGACATTTTCCGACACTTCAATACTTGTTGCAAAGACTCAAAAAAGGTTCAAAGGTTATGTTGCATTGCATTTTGAGTTCCAACTATTAGAATCGTTAGATTACGGTTACGATTTTATTGAGTTTAATATAAACATTTGGGATATATTATGTTTCTTTGCAAAATTGATGGGTATTATAAGTTTAGTTTTATTTTTTTTGTTAAATTATTGAATACTAAATGTAATATACACTACATAAATTAAAAATATTATATAATATCAAAATGTGTCTTAACGTGTCGAAATTTAACATTTTTTAGAATTAACGTATCGGAGTGTCGTGTCGTGTCATATCCCGTGTCTCATGTCGGTGTCGGTGCAACATAGGTGGGCCGTGGCGGGTGGGAATGCTTTTTCCTTTTAATTTTTTTTTTTTTGGCGCAATATGGTCCACATACTTATGCTAAATAAGGATTTTAATGTGCGCATGTGAGTGTATCAACATTGGACACTGAGTAATATGGTCCACGCAAATATTTGAAACTAAATACATGTTTGGTTATAACTTTGAAGAAAAAAAAAACCTTTTTTTTTTCTAAAGTTTTCTCTTCAAATTGCCAAAAAAATATAAAAAAATTAAGTTAATCTAAACTAAGCTAACATGAATATCGATACAGAAAATAGTAATTATTGTACATGTAAGGGCAGGGGAGGAGTTTGAACAAATATCATGATAGTAAATACAGCGAAGAATTCCAAAATAGTTGCTTTGCAAACATGAGCTTGGATTTTCTTCTTCTAAATTTTGTTTCTTTTTGCCATCTTTATTCATAGAAAGAAAACGGGAAAATTTAATAAACTGGTCTGAAGAGTAAGATTGTTAGATTTATGTTAATTGCTCTTGCTTGCACAATCGTAAAGTTAGTATAATGTGGATTTTAATCTAATGTGAACTTTAGCAAGTATGAAAAAGAAAATAACTAAACACGTAATTTAATTCTACTAATAAAAAAAGAACATGTAATTTAAAAGGAAAAAAAAAAAAAACGTGACGTTGAAAGTAAAAACATGATCTAGGTTTAATTTGGATACATATACAACCGAACTCTTTCGCTAAATTTTGTTCGCATATTTATTAATTATTGGATAGTCTAAGCATCTTTGTAAATTTATTTCATTAACAACGACTCTTAAATGCAGGTGAAGTTTGTTCTCGCTATCTTTTGTTTCTTATCATTGCTCGGTGTACTCGTCAATTAATCGAGTTTGAATCTTTTTGATGAGACTGAGACAACCCACTTGACCCAATGTCCTTTACCTCACCTCTAAATTTATATCCCACTCCACTTCATCACCTGTTGCTCCTCACGTTCTGGGCTATTACCGAATTTTGGGTCTCTTGTTCGTGGGTCGGAACCGATGGAGGAGCTTTTAACACTTGAATATCTCAACAATCTTTGAATCTTTTTGCTGAGACTGAGACAACCCACTTGACCCAATATCCTTTACCTCACCTCTAAATTTATATCCCACTCCGCTTCATCACCGGTTGCTCCTCACGTTCTGGGCTATTACCGAATTCTGAGTCTCTTGTTCGTGGGTCGGAACCGATGGAGGAGCCTTTAACACTTGAATATCTCAACAATCTTTTCCTAAATGTGAAATCCAACATTAATATATTTCCTGCAACCGAGTACCCCAAGCGCAAACCGCTTCCTAGCCAATCAAGCACAACCGACTCCGATACCCATGTCAAGGGTCCAGGAAAAGCCCGTGGTGGGAGACCACCATCAATGGATTAAGCTACTCCAAATACTTCAACATCTCAACACAAAACCTTAAGACAATGAGTTCATGAGTCCTTTCACTTATATACTCTTCACTTAATCCATTACCAACCAATGTGAGACTCATCATACTTGAATATCTCAGCAATCTCCCCCTCAAGTATGAAACCCAACATTGATACGTTCCCCCTCAATCGAGTACCCCAAGCGCAAAGTACTCAACCCGCCTCCTAGCGATTCTAGATTCTTAAAGAAAGAGAGATTGCATAGTGAGGTGGGACGTCCCAAAATTCCATCTATTGCTTCTCCAGTGGCCGAGTTTTAGCTTTATTGGAAATATTCTATGCGGTATCTTCTCTATTATTGATTGTGAGATATGTTATATTACTCTTATGTAATAGAATATATATTATCTCACGTTGTAGATACGATTATGTAATGGCCTATTATTTATTTTAAAAAAAAAGAGAAGCACAGAAATTGATGGGTATATAAGAAGTTATATTATCTCATGCAACATGAAATTAATATAACCCAACTTTATATAGATATAATTAAGGGTAAAGGATTTTTCCAGTCAGATAAGTTATATCTGGTAAGCTCGAAACAATGTCTTTTTATGTATCATTATAATTTTTTAATTTTATAATCTCAAAATGACATCATTTTGAACTCACTTGAGATAGTTTTATCTTCGTCGATTTGGAGAAATACGTTTTGCCTATAATTAAAATAGCTATACAAATACAAAATAATTTAAATTAGGCTAAAACTAAGTTATAGTTTTAATTAGCCAATCAATATCAATTAATATCAACTGTTATGATTTGTCAATCAAGCCCTAAGGGATGTTAATTAATATCAACTGTTACGATTTCCTAAATAAATCTTAGCTTATCTCCTAATACTCCAATGGGGTTCGAGCATTGAGATAAGTGATAACAAATGCTCAACTTGCACAAAATGATAAGAAACTAACATAAGCATAGTACAAGTATTATTGGTCATTGATCACAGACGAAATATTGGTTATCACACGTGATGTGTGGTTGAAACCAAGGGAAGCCAATAATGATTTCAACCAAATAAGCTCTCCATTTGTGGTTGTTAGGGTCCTCATGGAATTCTTTAATATACTCTCTCACATCTTTGGTGAATATAATGCCATGTAAATTGAAATTTCTTAATAATCGAAAATAATTTTATATTAGTCTTTTATTGGATTTTGATCATCTCATGTGAGGAAAATGATCATGTGATCATGTTATTTGATTACAATCACTTATTTAAAAATCATACATTTTTTTCTCTTTTATCTCATAATCAATAAGTGGAAATGAGTGGTTGTGATCAAATAACATGACCACATGACTATTTTTTCACATGAGAGAATCTAAATCCACTTTTTCTTACACACTCCATCACACATTTCTATATCATATTAAATAATTATTTCACCCAAAAACTCAATTTGTTAAACGAGAGCCACATTAATAGATTTATATTACATTTTCCCAACAATTAACCTTATGTTATTATTCTAATCATGTGATAAGGCATTTAAATTTCAATATTAATAAAGAAAGCTAGTATAAATTTTTTAATGGAACATTGTATACAATTTAAAGATTTTGAGTTGAATTAATTTTTCCATGTTATCAAAATCTATGACCAAGTGATTTGTGAATTGGACGTACATATTATGTTATAACAGCACACAATGGAGGGATACTATTTATGTTTAGTTTTACAAACGTAAAAGGGAGTTATTAATCTTATCTTGCATAAGATAGGTATCTCATGTGGGAGAAACAAAGTTGTGGGATTCACAATTTAAAAAAAAATAAAAATGGGCACAAACTTCTATAGATGTGTAACATGAGATAGTAGTCTTATGTGACGTAAAACTATTATTCCCCAACGTAAAACCTAAAAACTATGATTTAGAGTAAAGTTACATGAAACAAGCTTTTGCACAAAGTAGAGTTCGCGACTTTTCAAAGTTAAACCAAAACATGCTATATGTGGTCCTACTCTTGCATTATGAAAAGCCATGTGCGCTACAATGGCATTACACTACTAGAAAATGCTCTTTTTTCGACGGAAAAATTCCGTCGAAAATGATAAAAATTCCGTCGAAAATGACATTTTCGACGGAATTTTCGACGGAAAAGAAGCCGTCGAATAAGTCTTCGTAGGTAATAAATTTTTCGACGGAATTAGAGATTCCGTCGAAAAAATTCGACGGAAATTATTTCCGTCGATTTTTTTCGACGGAAATTATTTCCGTCGTTTTTTTTCGACGGAATAATTTCCGTGGAAAATTTCAACGGAAAAATAAGTCCGTCGAAATTTTTCGACGGAAAATGAATGACATTCCGTCGAAAAATCTTGTGTTAATTTTCGACGGAAAATAAATTCTGTCGAAAATTTTCGACGGAAAATGAATGTAATTCCGTCGAAAAATCTTTTAATATTTTTCGACGGAAAATAAATTCCGTCGAAATTTTTCGACGGAAAATGACTGAAATTCCGTCGAAAAATCTTTTAATATTTTTTGACGGAAAATAAATTCCGTCGAAATTTTTCGACAGAAAATGAATGAAATTCCGTCGAAAAATCTTTTAATATTTTTCGACGGAAAATAAATTCCGTCGAAAATTTTCGACGGAAAATGAATGAAATTCCGTCGAAAAATCTTTTAATATTTTTCGACAGAAAATAAATTCTGTGGAAATTTTTCGACGGAAAATGAATCAAATTCCGTCGAAAAATCTTTTAATAATTTTCGACGGAAAACAAATTCCGTCGAAAATTTTCGACATAAATTCTTTGAATATTTTTATCTCTACAAAATTAATATCAATTTATGTTTCACACCTGATAAACAAATATATGAAAGTAACATATCATAATTATATGATTTTAATATAATTATGATATGTTAAAGATCCCTGTCATATACTAATCAAAATATACTTATATATATAAATATCCAACACATATACTAATCAATAGGGACATACATATACAAAAGTCCCTATCATATACTAATCAAAAGAGTACTATGTCTAAAAATATCCAAGACATATGCTAATCAAAAGGGACATACATATACAAAAGTCCCCTGTCATATACAAATCAAAAGAGTCCTATATGTATAAATGTCCAAGATATATACTAATGAAACAGGAACATACATTTACAAAAGTCCCTGTCATATAATAATCAAAATAGTCTATGTGCAATAGTCCCGGTCATATACATCCAACAAAGATACAAAAGTCATGCTGGTGGATGACCTGCATGATCGTGGTCATCACCTACGTCCTGAGACGGGGGCTGAGTCTTGTCGTCATCCTCAGTATCTAAAAATTCCACAGGAAGCCTTCGCAAAAGCTTCTCCATGGTGTCCATTCGCTTCTGCATCATAACCATTAAACTATCCTGTTTGTCAACCATTTTCTGCTGCTGTGCAGCCTTCTCCTCTTGCTGTGCAACTGTACCCTGCAACTGTAGAATCAATTTACGAGATACGCAAAAAAGGAGATATCATAAATCAGGGCAACAATTAATAACAAAATATGACATATTAATTAACTACCATTATATATATGTGTGTGTGTGTGTGTGTGCATACAGTAGTGCATATACAAGGTGATTTCTTCCAAAATTAACAAATACATGAAAGGATGAAAACATGTGTATTAAAAAATACATACACAAAAAGAAGGCAAACAAGTATAAGAACTAAGGCTTACTACTTCATAAATTTTATAAATATGGCTACAAATCAAATGATCTAAATGACACAGTTGAATTATATATTGTCTCTTGATTACACGCACCCACCAACAATCTGAGCAGGAACTATACCTTTGACTTGGTGCTTTTTATCTTATCATTAGAGCAAGACCTGGGAGAAGAACTTCTGATTCCATCAGGTCGCTTGTCAATGGAAATGCCAGCTAGAGGCTTAGCAACAGAATTATCATTTACAACTTCATTTCCATCAACTTGTTCTTGAGAGGACTCCAAAGGAACAGATGTTGTATTTAAGACTTTTCTTTCTGTTCTAATTGGTTGAATGATATCATCTGCTGCAACTTCCTGATCCTGCACCAAATGAATCTCTTCTGTCTCAGGTTCAATTCTACATGAAAAATCCTGTTTCTTAGACAGCTCATCATCATGTGGAACCTCCAATCCTTCTTTTAATAAATGTACAGCCCTCCTACGCTTTTCCTTCATAGTCTCATCCTACAATATACAATAGCATCAATAAACAAACAGTCTCATGACTTATAATTTTTCACAAAACTATATCACTCTTTCTGACAATACAAACCCGATTGATACAGGTGAAGTGTTCCATCATTAAAAACATGTAAACTACAGGGCTTGAAATTTATAATGTCAGAAATTAAATATCTGGGCTGGGCTGGTGGATTGTATAACACTTGACATTAACGTACTGCATTTGGGCCAACAATAGAAAATGCCCCATGCACCTTGAGCCTTAGAAGTTCCCAAATTTTAAGGTTAAAAGTGATTACTACCTAAAACTTAAAAGTTTAAAAATATCATGTTAAAACAGCAAATCATAAAATTTAGGCCTTCAAAGTAGGCACTTTTGGGGTTCATTTTATGTACATGTCAGTACGTTAATCAATATATGGTACTTCACCTTATATAATGATCTTCTAGTGTCAATTGGGGCAGACTGAATGCACTTATCTATTACAACGGGCAAAGGCGTGGTAAATTCGCTGCTATATATCTCAGGATTAAAGAAAACCTGCAGAAATCATAGGGAAAACATACAGATATGTTAAATTCATCAACCCTGCTGATATAATGACCCAAATCTACATCTTATTTCCCCAATTATACCTCAGAAGTCGGAACTACTACATTTTCATGAATTCTTGGGAAGGTAAAGGAACAAACTTAAGGGGAACCCAGCACTGTAGGTAAGTGGTAGCACGACACTAAGGAAACTACTTGGTCAGTTGATATTATTACTAGGTTCAAATCCCAGTCAGGCCGCATTGCCTGCACTTTAGCCTCCCTTTTCCCTCCTCACACTAGATCTTGGCCCTTTTTCATAACCCAAACAGGAAAAGGAACAAACACCAACCTTCTAATAAGAACGGATAAGGGCAACTGAAAATGTACAATATCACTTTAAGTTATTACCATTTCCCATATAGCCCCCTCTGATTCAGGTAGATATTCATGACAGGAAGTCTGGGAACAAATTGAGTATATTTAATTAATTCATTAGTTAATGAGATAGGTTCAGCCATTCACATCATGCTAAAAAACGGTAAAAACATCAAGTAGATATAAATATATCCAATACAGAGCCCACTAAGAAAGATTTAGTTATGCATTATAGAGAAACCTAAACAGAAAAAGAACAAACCTCGGGACCAAGAAATCGTTCATAGCCAATATCGCAGGAATATGATGCCCCCGTCTTTGGTTTAATGCCTCTCCATTGCTTGATATACTTAGCTGGTTCTTTGTCATGCTTATTAAATTCCTGAGAGAAATTGAGCTATGGTTATAAAGGAAAATTAATAAGACCAAGAGATAGCCTTACATCCCTTAATTCATAAAAAGGAAAGTAAATTAAAGTAGTGAGAAAGGTTTGGCGTTCAACATGCTAACGCTAGTTTAAATAAATGAAAGACTACAAAACTAATGACACCAGCACAACACAAACTCCTCAAATGATAATGTCAAGGCAACAAGTATGCAACTAAGAGACAACCTTCACAATGTCAGAGCAGGTGTAGCAATACATTTCCTTTACTTTCCGAGCCACTTCAAAAGATTCTTCGGGTGGTACATTCTCTCCTCTTTCCTGCATGATGCAATGTCAACATCAGACAGTTCATGAATCCGGATTAGCAAAATGCAGACTGACAATCGGATATGGATTATTACAATCTCCGTCAGTACAGAATAATGATATAGCAAAATACATCAGCATAAGTTTTATACTCAATAATGAAATAAGAAAACTTCACTCCTACTTATTAACTATTAAACATGTAAAAACAATAAAATTATCGGTAATACATCACACCCAGTTCATCCATGATTAGCATTTACACATGGTTGGTTTCACTAGCTAGTCTAAATGGTAATTTCTAAGAAACTTCAACATTAAGAATAGGTTTACAGCAATTTGCAAATATTCAAATTTGGGAACAAATACCAGCACATTAGACTTCTAACCTTGTATCACAAGGATTACCTACCCGCATAAGCTGCTGGATAAAAAGAGTAACATCCTTTCCAGCAATTGGAATCGATTTGATGCTACTCCCAATAACATAGCCATCTGCAACGGGTACAACATGAGTAGCCCCATCTCCAACATCCACGACAACTCCTGTCATCTCACACTAAGAAGAACTCTATATCAGCCTAAAAGGAAAATTTCTTTAAAAAGGAGATAGATATAATAAAAACCGAGAAACAGAATTTCTTGATAGGTCCTATTGTACTGTTATCAAGATTGAGTGTAATTATGCAGAACCAACTTAACAATTTTATATACAACACAATGCAGAGAGCGGATAAAACATCCTAAGTATTTTGTGTTTAGATAGGTAGCAAAGTTGCTATTGATGAGGCCATAGGAGATTTGCCGAAGCTTAAATAAGTAAAGCCTTCAAGATTAATCATCCAATTCCAGTTCTACCAACATAATACACAATCTTTATCACGAGTACCAATTACCAACCTTAGATGTTGTGTAACCAGCTGCAAGAGCAAGCACGGAATTCACGGCAATGTAAAGTCCAAGCACGTTAAAAGTCTCAAACATGATTTCCCCAGTATACTCGCGACTCTCAGGCGCTGTCAATGGACTCTCGGTCAAGAGAAAATAGTGATCCTCCGGATCACACCTCAAATAGTTAAATATGCACTGCTGCCAGAAGCGCTCCATGGCGTCCCAGTTGTCAACCTGGCCATGCCGAATCGGGTAGCTGAGATTGTAAGTGCTGCTAGATCGAGACTTGGAAAGTGCCTCATCCCCAATGAAGAAATCAAGATCTGCCATAACCCCTGCATTGTGCTGGGCGACCAAATTGCCCTTGGAAGAGCTCCTCGATTGATTCAGATAAAAGGAAAAAAGAATAAAGCTAAATTACAAAGAACATAGTGAGGCTAGCAATGATAATATAATTTGGGGCTCTATTCGTGATGTACATCCTATTTGAATATAAATTATGTATCGGAGTAAAGATTACCTTGTTTTAATTGTAATCGCCGTGAATTCAAATATATATATATATATATATATATATATATATATATATATATATATATATATATAAAGAAAGAATCAGATACAAATGGGGCAAGTATAGTGCAAATTATCATTGCGAGATGCATTGGCAAAAGAAGAAAAATAATCACGGTGCAGAACTCCCCGTGGGGGTGTGAAGGGACTTCGAAGAAGCTCTTTGTACCACCTTGGCCAAGTTTCACACCCTGTGTCATGCACAACAATGAAGAGCTGGTTACTGACAGTGCTTAACAACACAAAACAAAGGCAACAAACAATAGCACCCCAGAAAAAGAAAAATCGAATTCAAAATCAATAATACCTAAATTCGAAAATTAAGAGCACCACCAAAGGAAAAGGAAGATTGAATAAAGGAATTGAAAGCTCTTCGAAATCGGTAGAATCGGTTTGAGTCTTTGTGAAAGCTTTTGTGGGTTTTGGGGCAATAGGGTTGCGGATTGGCTGGCAAATGCTTCCTTTGCTCAAGCTTTTGTGCTGTGTTTCATCACCCACGCTTGTTCGCCTGTAGGTTGTTTTGCTTTCCTTTTTTGTTGAAAAGAAAAGAAAAAAAAAAAGATTTGATTAGAGTAAGAAAAAAAAAAAATTAAGATGGTAGTTAAAATTGGGACTTTAATTAAGATCAGAAAGATGATAAATTTGAATGCAAAAAGAAAGCGAAACGTTTACTACCTAATTCCGTCGAAGATCTCATAAAAATTAATTTCTTTTTGATTTATTTTTTTGGAATTGTTTTCGACGGAATTCACTTTCCGTGGAAAATCTTCGACGGAATCATTTTCCGTCGAAGATTTCATAAAAATTAATTTCTTTTTCATTTATTTTTTTGGAATTATTTTCGACGGAAGTCCTTTTCCGTGGAAAATCTTCGACGGAACCATTTTTCCGTCGAAGATGTCATAAAAATTAATTTCTTTTTTATTTATTTTTTTGGAATTGTTTTCGACGGAATTCACTTTCCGTGGAAAATCTTCGACGGAATCATTTTTCCGTCGAAGATTTCATAAAAATTAATTTCTTTTTGTTTTTTATTTTTTGAATTGTTTTCGACGGAATTCACTTTCCGTGGAAAATCTTCGACGGAATCATTTTCCGTCGAAGATTTCATAAAAATTAATTTCTTTTTCATTTATTTTTTTGGAATTATTTTCGACGGAAATCCTTTTCCGTGGAAAATCTTCGACGGAACCATTTTTCCGTCGAAGATTTCATAAAAATTAATTTCTTTTTCATTTATTTTTTTCGAATTGTTTTCGACGGAATTCCTTTTCCGTGGAAAATCTTCGACGGAATCATTTTCCGTCGAAGATTTCATAAAAAATTTATTTCTTTTTGATTTATTTTTTGGAATTATTTTCGACGGAAATCCTTTTCCGTGGAAAATCTTCGACGGAACCATTTTTCCGTCGAAGATTTCATAAAAATTAATTTCTTTTTGATTTATTTTTTTGGAATTATTTTCGACGGAATTACTTTCCGTGGAAAATCTTCGACGGAATCATTTTCCGTCGAAGATTTCATAAATATTAATCTCTTTTTGATTTTTTTTTTGAATTGTTTTCGACGGAATAATTTTTCTGTGGAAAATCTTTGACGGAATTCCTTTTCCGTGGAAAATCTTCGACGGAAACAGAATTCCGTTGAAATATCGTAAAATTAATTTCATTTTGATTTATTGTTTTCAAATTATTTTCGACGCAATTCTTTTTCCGTAGAAAATCTTCGACGGAATCATATTTCCGTCGAATATTTTTTACGGAACTTAATTTCCGTCAAAAATTATCGACGGAATACATTTTCCGTTGAAATTTCCGTCTTTAATTTGGACGGAAAATTTTCCGTTGAAAATTTCCGTCGAAAATAACCTCTTTTCTAGTAGTGTTAATTTGTAATTCAGAGGCGCCCAGCTTCTTTTGCGAACCGTTTGATATAAAAGCTTGATGCCTAGTGACTTCAATGCACATAATGTTTCTAGTCTTATCCTTTTCCTGACCTGTTTGTAAGACCCCTTTTTTATAACTAAGAAGAAAAGAAATGTAATGTGCGCCAATTGCGGGCATTTGAAATTGGCAAAAGTGTCTATCATTTTAAAGGATGTAAAATTATGTCATTTTAAGTGAGAGAAAAAGATAGATAAATGAGGAAAGAGAGTTGGCAAAAAATATAAAGGTGTGGGTCTCACCTCTTTACGAGAGTGAAAGGATATAAGTTGTGTCATTTAAAATGACAAACACTTTTCCCTTTGTCATTTCAATGTTACGTGCTTAGTAGTAGGGATGTTAACGGGCCGAGTCTAGTCTTGGTCTTAAAAAGTGAAGCCTGTGTTTAAATATGTGAGTCTGACCAAGCCTGTTACCTGTGATAAATATAATCATCGGCCTATGGCATGACTTACTTACGAAAAATAAAAGTCTGGTTTATCCTGTTTAAAAAATTAAGACAACAAAAATTTATCCAAACATAATATACAATCAACAATGCTAGTAATTCCATAAATATTCATAAATTCAATCTATATCCAAACAATATCATATAGAACAAAATCATTTAAAAAGTTTGTTTAACCAATAAAATAAGACGAAATGGATTGAGGAGAAAGAAAAGGCTATTACAAGTGATATATATATATATATATATATATATATATATATATAGGGTCAAGATCATTTTACACCAGTGTAAGTTACACTCTCAATCTTGACCATTGATCCCACTTATATCTAAGGGCTCTAATTTTTTAGTAATGTGAGTCATTTGATACAAGTGGATCAATGATCAAGATTGAGCGTAAGATTTCTAACTCTTACACTGGTGTAAGAATATCCTGCCCCATATATATATATATATATATATATATATATATATATATATATGGGGTAAGATATTCTTACTACCCATTTTTTCTACTACCATTTCACTACCACTTTAATCATCATTGAATTCAAAAGTTACTTTTTCCTCTCTCTTCATTCAACTTTTTTTCTAATCTAATGGTGATTAGAGTGGTAGTGGAATGGTAGTAGAAAAAATAAGTAGTTAGAATATCCTATATATATATACCAAGCCAGCCTGAGAGGCTTTAAGGAGCTTTTGAATTATATATATATACCAAGCCAGCCTGAGAGGCTTTAAGGAGCTTTTGAATTGGAGTCTGAGACCTTTTATTAAACGAACTTTTATACAAGTTTAAACCTAGTGCCAACAACCAATTTTAGACATGTAAACTCAATCTTTCATGAACCGAGCTAAAGATTACTGATTCGTTTAACACCCCTACTTAGTAGTATCAGTGTTGATAGGAAACCCAAGAGGCTAAGGGTGTGTCATAAAAAAGAAGAGGGTACCGTGGTAATTACAATTAATTATAGTTATAATTCATCTGAAAAATATTAACAGAAAAAATGGATTTTAAATAAATAATCTTCTGTTGTAAGCAAGGAGAAAAAATATAGTGCTCTTGGCCATGGAATTTTGGATGCTCCCTCTTTCAAAATGGAGGGATAAAATAGGAAAAGAAGAAAAAATGAGAGGGATAAAAATGGAAGAAAAAATTTCTTCATATAAGAGAGACCACAAAGAATGAAATTGGCTGGATCACTTAATTATTTTTTCCTAAGGAAGTTTGGTCCAAGTTGAGTTTATGGCGGGGTTAATCTGCTTCGGTGGGCAAAATCACCATATTGCTAATATTAAACAAAAATATATCCGGTTCAAAGCACATATGAAATATTTTATCAAAGTAGAGCAGTCAGTCCCGCCACCTTACTTGACACATCCAGTCCCCTCAGTATTATTGACGGGATTTGTTTCCACGTCAGTTGAGTCTTGTCACAATAGTTGACGTGACTAAAAAAGCTAAAGCCACGTCATCCATTCTTGTCAACATAGTTGACGGGACCAAAATGAAAAAACTTTCACAATTCCTTATTTCATTAGTATAGCTAAGTAATTCACTTTAGCATAATATTTAGTATAATAATTCCTTATTTCATCGCGTCACATCTAATCATTTCTATACTAATTCCTTACTTCATAATTCAATCTACCAAAAAAACAAAAACAAAAAAAAAAACATTTTCATAAATTATACTTTTTATTTAGCCTAAACACTAATTACAAGTATCAATTAATTATTTCATTACTACTTTTTTTTGGTAAATATTTCATTACTACTTAATTTTTTTAGTAAATGGTTTTCTATCATAGGATTAATATTTAATTAAAATAATAATTATATACTAATTAAAATTGTCACATTGTTATTTAATTACTACATTATTTTCTATCATAGGGCCTAAATTATAATTACTGCTTAATCATTTCTATACTAATTCAAAATTTCATAATTCAGTTTACCAAAAAACAAAAAAAAAACACTTTCATAAATTATATTTATTATTTAGCGTAAATAATAATTTACGTCTTACGACAAAAAATAAGGAAGTAGTAAATAATAATGTGACAATTATAATTAGTGTATAATTATTATTTTAATTAAATATTAATCCTAGGATAGAAAATAATTTACTAAAAAAGTTAATTAGTAATGAAATAATTACGTAGTACTTGTAATGAGTTAATTAATATTTTTCTTTGGTCCCGTCAACTATGTTGACAAGAATGGATGATGTGGCTTTAACTTTTTTAGTCCCGTCAACTATTGTGACAAAACTCAACAAACATTTGACACGTGGAAACAAGTCCCGTCAACAATACTGACGGGATTGAATGTGTCAATTAAGGTGATGGAATTGACTGCTCTACTTTAGTAAAATATTTCACATGTGCCTTGAATGAGAAATATTTTTGCTTAATATTAGCAATAGGGTGCTTTTGCCTGCTTCGGTGGTTCCATATACTTGTCATGTCTCTTTTTCTTATTTGTGAAGGTACTATGAATCAGTGGGCCCCAATGATTCGCCGTATGCTGCCAAAGACTGAGGACCCCAGGCCTCTGGCTGCACTACCTTTTTTAATTTTTTTCACGTCTTATATGACCACAAATATTGGACAAACTATTACCATACACACCCCTCACTTTCATCATCCTATTATATTCTTCAGCAATATATACTCGTTACGCACAAACTGAAAGTTTTATGATCCTATTCTCTACTCCTAATGTGTAAACAATCTTGGAATTTCATCCGTATTTTATACCACTAGAAAATATTTGGGAAACTAAATTCCCTTTAACTTGGACATAATTCAACATCAAACCAGTTTTACGAAGTATAACATATCATATCATACATAAGGGGTACTTGTCACGTAATCAAAAAGTTAATAGAATTCAAATTATATTATATCAATTAATTTAGTTTATTTTATCTCAGGGGTAAATATATTATTTTAAATTATTATTAGATAATTTACTTAACATATTAAAAAATGTAAACGTTTATAAAATAAATAATCATCAGTTACAAAATTAATAAATTAAATAATTACCATCTTTCTTCCAATTATTTATTCTCTTTCATATCCTCTCTCTCTGCATATATTCTCTGTTACAGTTTTTTTTTTTTTATATATACATTAACAAATTAAATATACAACTTATTATATACCTACCCACAAACCCCGTTACAGTACTTGACTTCTTAGGTACTAACTTTTCTATTGAATGATGAAATGCATTTGAATTTATAATGAGCTACTCAATAAACTATTCAATTGAATAATAATACATTAATTTGGCTACGCCTCTAGTCATTACCCCAATTCACATTTCGTACAAGAATTAAAAACCGATATTTATAACAGGTGGAAAAAAAATCAAAAGAAGGTGAATTTGTTTGATATTCGTGCATGTGACAAAATCTTCATGGGATCATTAATGGAACTGTAGAAGCCAAATAAGTGCCGAGGAGAAAGGAATATTTGAGGAAAGAGAAGTTGAATGAAACAACATGCTATTGCTTCCCACCTCAGAATGATGGTTACGTTTGCACTGTCGTTACCTGAATCAAATGACTATGAGTTTTTCTGCCATTCCCTCTCTTTTTCTCTCCCCCTTAATAATTTCATTATGACATTTATTATATAAAGAACACTTCTATATGAATAAAATTTCTCAAGCTAAGTCACCGATAAAAACTCTCAAAATAAAGATGTCATCATATTATATAAAAATATTTTATCCATACACTTATTTTTAAAAAAGTTCATATATATAATTAAATATGTATGCAAATAGATATATACGCATATATTGTTAATTTTTAATATATCCAGATTACAATCTAACAGTTATGAAATAGGTGTGTTTAAAAGAAGTAGGATTAGTTTGTTTAACTTAATATAAATGGCAATCATTTATTGATACGTAGTTGATGATATTTGCATAACTACTCGTCCAAAATAACAGGCCGTTGTAGTTTTCACATATATAATGATATTTTGTCTTCATGGTGATATTGAAGTTTTAACTTTCGATTAAACCACTTCACATGCATGCATCTTTAGTTTTTTTTAGCAGCTTTCGCATCTACACTGTCATGTGTGTATATATATATATATGTTTATCATCTATCATTTAACATGATCAGAAAAACTTTCCTACACTCACAACATTTTGTGGGGCCCGCAGCAAAAAAAAAACTCTGGCACGCAAAACGAATCTCTATAACATTACACAATCACTTTTCCTACAACATAACTCTTATAAAACTATATATATATATTTGACCATAAAGGCAATAATCAGAAAATACCACGTTATTTTCATACCCCGCTTTCATCAGAAATTTAAGGAGAAATATTTGAAAGTGGGTTGAAAAATTAAACCTGCCTCGCCCCACTTATACTTGTCATCAACCCGCCAAAAAATGAGTTCTCCCGCTTTTGAGATAGATTATAAAACTCAGTCCGCCCCACCAAGCCGAGCCCATTTTGCCGGCTCTAGCTAGTATGAATATTTTTCTTTACAACGCTTCATTTCAGCAACACATTGGGCCACTCAGTGAATTGGTAAAACCATAAAGTTGTTATGCTTAACTTCACTGCTTCACGCATGCTCTTTCAATATCTCAATCATTCTTATCACAGTGAGATGTCTAAACAGATCGACAAACTCATATACATAGTAATTAATCTCAATATGGCTCTTGATGGCTTTAAAATAAAACATTATTTTCTTGACAAATTAATAAATTAAAAGACTTGTCAATGAAAGAATTGTCAAGTCAGCAATATCAGAAAGAAACAGAATAAAACTCTTACAAACTTAAAATGTGATCATATGTCAAATTTTAAATATGCAAAAGTAAAACAAAAAAAATGATAAGGTTTGTGAGGTATAGGGGTTGATACATCAGAAATAAAAAGCGCCTATTATGTGAATTTTTTTTTTTTTTTTTTGATCACACCTATTATGTGAAATTAAATGGAGGCAATTGCAAAGGCCATGCATGCTAGTTGTTAATTAGAAAACAACGTCGCGTCAAATACTTTATATTATTGGCTAGTGGAAAAACTTAAGTACAATATCTCTGGTTAAGCGAAGGCTTTATTTTTCTTTTTATTTATTTATTTGGTGTAGATTGTAGAATATGTAGAAATTAAATATCTAACCATTTGGGAGTTGGGACCAATTACAAAAGAGATTGCCACCATAGTTTATGATTCTTATGACTTTGGCCCAGTTACTATATATATACATAATATACATATATGTTGTGTGGTGTGTTTGAAAGAGGAATCGCGGGTAGCAAAAAGAAAAATCCAAAGTAACAAACGAGCAGGGTTTTTATTGGAAAGTTAATTTCAGGAAGCAATTGGTGCAACCTATGTTGCAACGGCACTGACACAGGATACAAAATACGATACGACACGACACTCCGACACGTTAATTTTAAAAAATATTAAATTTTGACACGTTAGGACACGTTTTGATATTATATAATATTTTTAATTTATATAGTGTATATTATATTTAGCATTCAATAATTTAGCAAAAAATAAAATTAAACTTATAATATCCATCAATTTTACAAAGAAACATAATATATCTGAAATGTTTGTTTTAAACTCAATAAAATCGTAATCATAATCTAACGAGTCTAATAGTTGGAATTCAAAATGTAACGCAACATAACCTTTGAACCTTTTTTGAGTCTTTACGATAAGTATTGGAGTGTCGGAAAGTGTTGGAGTGTCGGACACGATACGTTAAGATTTTTGAAGTGTTGGTGCTTCATAGGATGGGTGCAACTATGAAGCAAAATTAAGGGATGTTGATATCCATAGTTCATACACCTACCGTGAAAAAAGATTTAATTTTGACTGCAAAGGAGCGTCTTCTTTTTGGTTTTGCGGAAAATTTGGGGTTTATTGTGTAATAATAGTAAGAATTTGTCTTGATTAATGGTCTTACTTGAAGACAAGACATCAATCAATGTTAACTCCTTTTGGTTTTTATGCTTCGAATTGTGGTTTTACTTACCTCTCTAAACGCTGACAGATTTTCTTTAAGAAAAAGCTGAAAGTAAATTTTATATATTAATATAATATATATCCTTGGTGCAAGAGTCTATGTTACTTTGGGTCACGGAAAAGTCTTCTTAAAAATGAGATTTTAAACCATCTTGTTGCAGTTTAATTGATGGGCAATATTTTTCTCATGTAATAGGAGATAATCATTATCTCCTACAGACTCATTAATGTATGTGGGGTCCACTTTCAGGAGGAGAGAAAAAAAAATAAAGTGGGACCCATCTTGAGTTTGTGTGTGTAGGAGATAATTTTTTTGTTATGTAACATGAGAATAATAATTCCCTTAATTGATTCTCATTTTAAGGGTTATAATTTTTTGTTATTTCAACTGAAACGTATTTGTTAGTTTTTTTTTTCTCTCCACAAAATTAGAAAAGAAAAAATATTATCTATGAAAGAGAATATTATTTAAAGGGAATAACATCTGTCATTTTAAATGATATAAGCTTATATCATTTTAGATCTTAACCATTGATTTTCGTCCATCAACGGTTATAATTTATTGGAACAAAATTAATAATTAATTAATAATAAATTTAGCCCATTAAATTATAACCATTGATGGACGAAATCAACAATTAGGATCTAAAATGATATAAGGTTATATCCTTTAAAAGGATAGATGTTTTCCTATATTTAAAACCAACAAATATAAACTAAAATACCATCATTTTATTTAAAAAGGAAAATATATTCTCATCTTGTAGAGAGTTATTTTCTTTTATATCAGTTACTCTTTGATCTTTGTGCAGTTTTTTTTTTTAATAAATATGAGCCTCACACAATATATGTTTATAGCAATCTTATTAAAATCGACCCGGTCATTAATCCGGTCGAGGTATTGGATCACTGGTTCAACCAGTGGGTCACTGGTTCAACCGCATGACCCGATCATTATATATAATTTTATAGTTTATATTTATTATAAACGTACTCAAATATTTATAAATAAATGATTAAAATTTCAAATATTTTAATATAAAATAATAAATCACATATTATTATCTAATAAAGGATCAAACTAAAATATAATGATCGTGATACGAGATTTTAGGTTCAGATAATGACATCTCTAACAATAAATTAAATCAATTTTTTTTGCATAGTGCATAATTGAGATAATATTGGTATTGTAAATACATAACTTATGTAAGTCAATAAGCAAAAAAAATATTCAAATATGTCCATTATGATTTTTTTTTTGAAAAAAAAATTCCAATTTTTTTTTATTATGACTGGGCCGGGTCACCGGGTTTCATAAAAACCGGCCGGGTCGGATTGGGTCGCACCGTTTCAGATGCATGGTCGGTACGTTGCTTCAACCGAACTGATTATATGACCGGTTCACCGGTTCCCGGGTCGACTCGGCCGGGTCAGTCCGGGTTTACTAACCGGTTTATAGCATAAGATATCTATATCATATTATATGAAAAAAATTGAAACTCTATTTAAAATTATACAAAATCATGTCCTTTAAAATGCCAAATATTTTTTCTTTTATATCATGGGCAAAAAAAATTGTTAGAAAAAGCTTGGTTCTACGCAGCTCAAATTCAATTAATCAGATAATTGATTAAACAGTGAATTTTTTTAATAAAAATAAATTTAATGTGATTTTCGGGTGAATTATTAACCTGACTGGCTTGATACTATACATTATATTAATATTTGTAAATTTTGAATTTTTTTAATAAAAATAAATTTAATGCGATTTTCGGGTGAATTAACCTGAATGGCTTGATACCATACATTATATTAATATTTGTAATTTTTAAAATAACATTGATCAATTGTAATTTTCTTTACTTAAATTAATATATTTTTACAAGGTATTGATATATTTTATAATAACAAAATATTTGTATATTGATATAATTTATTTTTAACTATTATTTAATTTAGATGTTTTAAATAAATTATGACTATATTTATTAAAATTTATATTTTTTGTTTTATATTAATTAAATTAGACCAATAATTGTTAATCAAATGATAATCAACTCAAAACTTGTTCAATTAAAATATTAGATCAGATTTGAGTCGAACTAAACTTGAAGCACATCTTTTACCAAAAAAAAAAAACTTGAAGCACATAAGTAATGCACAAGTTTATCAATAATGTATTAAGATTAAACTATTTAATAAAAAGAACATGGAGTCATGGACAACAAACATCGAAGTCTACGTCGTGACATAATTTCACATAAAACAAAAACAGATATATCAAGAAAAGATTTGGGAGGAATTAAACTCATAATATACTCTTCTATATATCGTCACTTTAAAAATCCCAAAAAGAAGGATAAAACAACAGAAAAAAGAAGGCGACAAATTGGATTAGGGTATTTTTGAGCCATTTTACTGAAAGTCACATATATTACTCGTCAAAGTTGAATACACATAAAAAAGTATTTATCTTAGATAAATTTATCTTCTATAGCTTAAAATGATGTTTTTGGAATTTGAAAAAATTATCTATGATATTTTAAGATTTTTTTTCTTATAATATGAATTTTTTTACAACACCCAGTAAGTTTTTTTTTTTTTCTTTCTCAAAATTCCTAAAATGACATAGTTTTGAGATTTTAGCCATAAAACCAATATATATTTACAAGTGGAAGCATGTTGAATAAATATTCAAGTTGATATCAATCCCTTTCAAAAGATGGGTCAAGGTACACCTAATATCTGTAATATCACATAATTAACATCAGTTTTGCCACAGCCACAAGATAAAGGAAGTTTTGTTAGTTGCCAATCACCTTTCCCACCATACAAAACTTGATCCAATGGATAAACTAAGTTTGTTTATTACGCCATTTACTTAACATAACTGGTGGTTCCCGTTATTCAACAGTAAATGCAATCATCGTTAATTTGTAATGAACTTGCAACTATAAATTTTGGGAGATAATGTTGAAGGTTCTTCTATTTTATATGAATTTTCAGCATTAGTTCAGCTATCACTATATTCATATATAAAATGAGAAGGAACTGTGTTAGTAGACATGCCACAAGTCTCTCAACAGGATTTTGTCCACGGGATGTTCATCAACTACTGATTCAAAATGTATTAACCGAATCGAAATACCGATAATTGAATAAACCGAAAACCGAAAAAAAACCCATAAATTTTAATTGGATCGGATTCCGGATTGATTAATGAAAATCGATCCAATCCAAATCGATCCGATCTAAACCGATCCAATTTATTAATTCCCTTCTACCTATTTGGGTCTTTCCCCAATCATAACCCAAAAAATTCTAAACCCAAGACTCATTAACCCATCAATTAAATCCAAGAAAAAACGTAGTCACATTTCATCAACAAAGTTTCATCTGTGTAGAGCTTCATATCTCATTGCAAAAAAAACTATATTATCGTTTAATAATACTTTTATATTTCAAAAATAAATAAATTTACAAAGTCAATATTATACAAAAGATGTTATTTGCACAATAATTATGAAATAAATTTTTGGATTTTCAAAGAACCGAAAACCGATCAAATCCGAATCGGAAAAAATCGGATTGGATCAAATCAGATTTGAAAAAAAATCCAAACCGAATGGATGATTACATGATCAAATCGACTAAATTGAATCGGATGATATTTGTTTCCAAAACCAATCCAATCAAGATCGCGGATACCTTTATATTATTGGATCTAATACTTAAGACAAATTTAACTACCATGAACTACTTTAAAAATAAAGGTTTTGAATTTTATTGTATATAACCAAAAGACAATCAAATGCTTAATATATAGGTATCATAACCAAATAAAAAAGATAGACCCTGGATATTAACCATTACTCTCTATGTATATTGAAGTCTTCGTAATATAAAAATGGATTTTGTTTTTTCCTTTTTGTAAATTGAGTGTCTGTTTCTCCACGTAAATGATGTCCTTGTTAAAGAGATTGAATTTATGAAAATTAAGATACATACAATTTATTCTGAACATCATCTAATTACAACTTTCAAGAAGAGAAAGAAAACAAGTGAGTAACTAAATGATGGTATTTCAGTTAACGTTATGGAACTGAACTGAGTAGGTAGGGGTTAGAGTATATGTTTGATTCTCCCTAATATCATATTTGGAAGTGGTTTAAGGCCTTAAGCATGAGATCCGTCCTAAATCAGACTAATTGTGAAGCGATAATTGTGAAGCGATGAATTGAGTGTAATATCTCTAAAAAAACAAAAACAAAAACAAATGAGTCAAAATGGGCACTAATCAACCAAATCATTAATGTGTCAATCGTATAAATGATTTTATCTAGGTTTAATAAAAAAAAAATAGATGATCATTTTCTAAGGACATTTTTTTAATTGCATGAGTTGTACTACTCTAGACGAAATAATGAAATATATATGTTTGTAAGAACACTTGAAGTTTTATTTTAAAAAATGTGCTCGAACAACCAATCATGCACTTAAATAATTTTGCAAAGATACGAAAGTAACAACAATGCTGAATTGCTCATAGCATTACTTTATTTTAAATATTTTTAAAATAAATGCTAAGGACTGATTTTAAATTAATCATTACGGAACTAAAAATAAAAGATATTCATTTCTCTAAAAAATTTAAGACTTAAAATACTGTATTTTTTTATTAATTTTTCAATTCTTTTCGAAATATTTGACATTAGTTAAAAAGGACCCTTTCTTTTATAAGGATGGTTTTGTTTATTTACTTTATTCTTCATCTTTATTTCAACGCATGTTACTTTATACTTTACCATTTGAATAATAAATTGGTATAACTTACATAAAAAATTAACGTGAGGTTTTTTTTCTTAAATGAGTACACACCTTCATGCGATTTTCCTTTGTTTTGGTTTATGTGCAAAAACATAATCGCGTCTTTCTAACTAAGAATCCGTTGTGTCAAAGAGTTAAAGTGTTTTATGTGTTGTTTATAAAAAAAAAGAGAGAGTGTTTTATGTGTTTCGATTTGGCATAGCAGGCTAATTATCGAATTACAATACCTTTTTTATAATACGATTCATATTTTATTTGGGTAAAATACTTCTTCTGTAGAGGAGTTTTTTTTTTTCAGCCACATACTCACCAAAATTTGTGCCATGTTATTTTCGGGAAAAGCACCATTTTAGGATTTTTTAGCAAAAGAATTACCCGATTAAAGTTGATTGGATAAGTTTTTCCAAAGTAATGCAGTCAAACATGTCACATATGCTGACGGGACTAGTCCCGTCACTGACACTGACGGGACTCATGCCACGTCAGCGCCACGTAGGCAGACTCATTACCGTAAAACTTCGGAAGGCCATAACTTGTGACTCGGGTATCCAAATCAGATGATTTTTTTTTTGATTTCACATAACTTTTCGAGATCTACCCAATGATATCTCATTTGACATATTTTATCTCCCACAAACATAATTTGAATTTGTAACAATTGTATCACAATCACAAGAGCGTTTAAATCCAGAAGATCTTCAAACTATGTTTGTGGGAGATAAAATATGTCAAATGAGATATCATTGGGTAGATCTCGAAAAGTTATGTGAAATCAAAAAAAAAATCATCTGATTTGGATACCCGAGTCACAAGTTATGGCCTTTCGAAGTTTTACGGTAACGAGTCTGCCTACGTGGCGCTGACGTGGCATGAGTCCCGTCAGTGTCAGTGACGGGACTAGTCCAGTCAGCATATGTGACATGTTTGACTGCATTACTTTGGAAAAACTTATCCAATCAACTTTAATCGGGTAATTCTTTTGCTAAAAAATCCTAAAATGGTGCTTTTCCCTGTTATTTTCATTTTATTTTTTCAAAAAACTTGGTGGGACCCATGATTATTTCTCTCAACGGGAAAATCTGAACCTGTGCAGTGACAGCAAACATATAAAGCCCATTTTATTTTTAGCATTTTGTTATTGGCAAATGTACTTCTACTATATTCTAATTTTTTTTACGGCAATAGATAAAAAAAAATCAGGATACGCATGTGGATCCTAACATTTTCTTTTTAAAATGCCAGGATTCACATACGATCCTAATATAAATGTGTTTGTTTAACAGAGAAATTATACTCTTTATTTTTAGTTAGATATATTTTTAACATTTTGTTTATAATTTAATATTTTATATAATAAAAACATTTTTAGGAGATTAAGTGATATATGCCATAACTAAATGGATATAAATAATAAGTTTTAAATCATAAAAATTAAGTGTTACATTACATCAACACATGTGAGGAAAGTATATACATATACTAAATTCTTTTGGCATAGGTGGTAAGGAGTCTGGGTCCCTTAAATAGAGGTTTTGAGTTCGAGTTCAGGAAATGGAAAAAAATGATTTGGAAGAATCGCCCCTGTAAGAGTCCGACGGTGCTCGATGGGGA
Source organism: Gastrolobium villosum (assembly GCA_032173675.1). NCBI lineage: Eukaryota > Viridiplantae > Streptophyta > Magnoliopsida > Fabales > Fabaceae > Gastrolobium > Gastrolobium villosum. The sequence goes on from JAVKPL010000236.1 coordinate 43,479, forward strand.
TTAGTCTTCGGTTACGGCCGGAGGATACCTTTGAGTTTATTAAAAAAAGAAAAAAAAAGAAAAGAAAGTATATACATATTTTAAGTTCTGATTTTGGTCCCATATTACGGTGTTTGATAAGGATGAATTACAAAATACGATGACGGTTAATTCTTGTTCTGTAATTATTACTATAAAATTATTTAAATAAAACTGCATATTAAAAAGAGGGCGATTTGAATGTTTAAAAAAATGATAATATTTATCCCAAAAATGGGTAATGAATATAAAGAAATTTATTTAGAAAATTTCTAGGTCATAAAACTGATTTTAATGTCAAAATATTTTTTTTTTTGAGAAAAAAATCGTAAAGCATTAAGGAAATAATCCATTAAGTGAAAACAATCTTAAAAATTGACTTTAATATTTTCATTAAGTGAATGGTTTTTCTTAAAACATATAGAAGAAGGGGTTAATATTTTTTATACTGTATGAGATAATTTTATCTTCATAACCTTATATTTCTTTGTCTCTCTTTTCTTTACATAATCTCACATGGGGTCTATATATATTTTTATATGTGTATAGAAAATAAAATTATCTCTTACAATATAAATAACATTAATCCCATAAAAAAGAAAAAATCATGCATTTTGTATGGTTATTTTTTTTATTGAGTTTTTTTTCAACATTTTGTCGGTTAATATTAATACTTTCGAAATGTAAAGATTGCTGAAATAGGTTTTATTTTTATCAATAAAATATTTTTGATACATACGATGAGATCAATTGTGCCGGATTTTGTTAGTTGTATGCTGATTTGACCTTCACATACTTTCTTTTTAAAATAATCCAAAATCGTAACACAATTCGTAATATTATTGCTTTCTCTTTTAAACTTCCAGTTCATTGAAGCAAATTTATTTCTTTCGAATTTCTTAGCAAATGCACATGCTAGTGATGCTACCAATTATTATATTTAATGTTTTTTTTAAGGAGTTACATTACAGGGGAAGTCCCTTCTTATCCTATAACAATTGGCAAATAATCTCTTTTCATCTTCTACCAAAAAATAAAAATAAAATAAATAATCTCTTTTCATGAAAAGAAGTGTAAAGGTTAAAAGAGTCACAGACAGGTCTTTGCCTCTGAAAAAGTAACACATGCCTTTGACAGATTTAAGAAAACTCAGGGTCACTTTTGTCTATTCACCTTCTTGCACCTGAAGATATACGCTAACTGATACAGTGAGAGTGGAAGAGAAAGAAAGAAAGGAAATGAAGGGGAAATGGGTAAGAGAGAGAAAATAGTGTGTTTGTGTGGCCACTCTGGAGACAGGAAAACCAATTAATTTTTTTTTTTTTTTTTTTGAATTTGGTTTTTGCTCTGTATATTCCTCACCATCATCTTGTACTACTTCCAATGATTTCCCATTAAAAAAAAGAAAAAAAAAAGGAATTTTGATCTTACTCTGATCCCAAATTTTTTTCAGTTTCTTCTTTCTGACAATGTTGGAACTTTTGCATTCTCAATTCTGCAACTGAGTACTGAGAGCAAAGGCAACCCCTTCTTACCTCTGTTGTTACTTGCTTGCTCTCCACCATGGCTTCAAAATCTAGGTAGGTCAAGCTTGGTGTTTTGTTTTGGATGTCTCTATTGCTGTAAGATCTGATTTGGGTTTCTTCAGCTTCTTCTTTGCACTGCTTCACATTCTCTCTCTCTCTCTCTTTTTTTTCTTTTCTATCTGGGTAATTAGTGTGAGATTTTCTGATTGATGGGTTTGATCTGCTGAATGAGGTTTTTTTAACCTAAATTTCCTAACTTGAAATTTTTGTGTTTCCCCTCTGCTTCATCTGTTTAAATTTCGGTGCTTTTTTTGTTTTCTGTTTGGTGTCTGTGTCAAATTTAAAGATGGAAACTTCACTTCATTTTCATTCTTGTTTTTTCTTATCATGCTTTGACCATAGTGATTGCATCTCTATCTGGGATTCTGGCCTTAATTCTCACTTATGGGTCGCAATTACCGTCACCCTTTTTCTTTCTCTTGGTGGGTTTTTCTGGTTTGATGAGTTTGGTTTGACAATGCTTCTGGATACTGAATTGGTGTGAAGAGTTACTCTCCTTAGGCTTAGATCCATGTATATGGTTGGACACAAACATGGCATTTTGTTATTTATAGTGTCTTGTCTCTTTTCTATTTCATTTAATGCCTTATTGATGTGTTATTGACATTATGAATATGATAGATCCAATTTATCTGAAACTCCCAACAAAGCACCACCAGCTACTCCTAACAAAGCACAACCAGCAACTCACAACAAAGCATCACCTGCAACTCCAAGAGTTAGTAAACTCAGTAAAGGATTGTCCAAATCAGAATCTGAGTCGCCATCACCTTTGCAAAATTCACGCCTTTCTGCTGAAAGATCACCAAGATCTTTGAATTCAAAGTCCACTGCTGAGCGGAAATCACCAAGACCTATCTCCACCCCTCCTGAAGTAAGTTATATTAAATGCATTTAGTGTCCCCACTTTCTATGAGATTGAGTCATGTTTGACTGTTTTCTTCTTTTCCAATTCTGTTTTTGGATGAAGCATTTGAACTTTCTGAATGTCTCGAGTCTCTTGACAAGTGTAATTAAATAAGTAAACACCTGTGTTATCAAAAAAATAAATAAATAAAAAATAATAACTAAACATCTGAAATTTCTAACCATGTGTTAGTCAGTTAGTGTTATTTATTTGACATTTGTTTTCTTGGAATTTGAAATTTTAGATAATCCATAGCTTCTTATCCGTTATTATGAGATGTCCAGTATTTGGTAATGAAAGCCAAAGATGTTTCCTTCATTATGCATGATAGTTGATACAGCAAAAATATAAAATATAAAAAACTCATTTGTCATGCTTTTCTATGGTTATCTGTACTCTAATATGTGCTTATTGTGTTCCTTGATTTTTCAGAAACAACCCGCAAAAGCTGCAAAGGGTTCAGAATTGCAGACCCAGCTGAACCTTGCTCAAGAAGATTTAAAAAAAGCAAAGGAACAGCTGATTCAGACTGAGAAAGAGAAGGCAAAAGCAATTGGTGAGCTGAAAGAAGCACAGAAAGTGGCTGAGGAAGCAAATGAGAAACTCAGGGAGGCATTGGTGGCTCAAAAGCGGGCTGAGGACAATTCTGAGATTGAAAAGTTCCGAGCTATTGAGTTGGAACAGGCTGGAATTGAAGCTGCTCAGAAGAAGGAAGAAGAATGGCAGAAAGAGCTTGAAAGTGTGAGGAGCCAGCATGCTGTGGATGTGGCTGCTCTTCTCTCCACCACTCAGGAGCTTCAGCGGGTTAAGCAAGAACTTGCCATGACTTGTGATGCAAAGAACCAGGCACTGTGTCATGCTGATGATGCAACTAAAATTGCTGAGCTTCACGTGCAGAAAGCGGAGATTCTTGCAGCTGAACTGACAGGGTTGAAGGCCTTACTAGATTCAAAGCAGGAAACAGAGGCTAGTGAAAACAAGGTTTTACTGAAGCAGAAGACAGAGATAGAAGCTCTTATGCAAGAACTTGAAAAGGCAAAGGGTTATGATGAAAAGTTGGCAGAGAAAGAGACTTATATTGAACAGCTTAATGTGGACCTTGAAGCTGCAAAGATGGCTGAATCTTATTCACATAGCCTGCTAGGGGAGTGGAAAAAAAAGTTTGATGAACTAGAAATGAGAGTTGAAGAAGCAAATAAGTTGGAGAGATCTGCATCAGTATCTTTGGAATCTGTGATGAAACAGCTTGAAGAAAACAATGATTTGTTGCATGATGCAGAATCTGAAGTTTCTAGTCTTAAAGAGAAGTTGGGATTGTTGGAAATGACTATTGGGAGACAAAGAGGAGATCTTGAGAGTTCAGAGCATCGTCTTCTTGTGGCTAAGGAAGAAAGCCTTGAAATGTCAAAGAAAGTTGAATCTCTCAAATCTGAACTTGAGACAGTTAAGGAAGAGAGAGCTCAGGCTCTGAACAATGAAAAGCTTGCGGCTTCAAGTGTGCAGATCCTATTAGAAGAGAAAAACAAACTTATTAATGAATTGGAGAACTGTAGAGACGAAGAAGAAAAGAGCAAAAACGCAATGGAAAGCTTAACTTCTGCATTACATGAAGTATCTGCAGAAGCTAGAGATGCCAAAGAAAAGCTATTAGCCAACCATGCTGAGCATGAAAACTATGAGACCCAGATTGAAGATTTAAAGTTGGTCTTAAAAGCTACTAATGAAAAATATGAGTCCATGCTCGATGATGCACGGCATGAGATTGATGTTCTTACATGCAGTGTTGAAAATTCTAAGAATAACATTGAGAACTCCAAGGCAGAGTGGGAGCAGAGAGAACTTCATATAGTCAACTGCTTAAAGAAAACTGAAGAAGAGAAATCTTCCCTGGGAAAGGAAATAAATAGGTTGACTTATTTACTCAAAGAAGCTGAGGAAGAAGCCAGTGCCAAGATGGAGGAAGAAGCTCAACTGAAGGAAAATCTGAAGGAAGTTGAGGCTGAAGCGATCCACCTTCAAGAAGCACTTAAAGAAGCACAGGCTGAGAGCATGAAATTGAAGGAGAGTTTATTGGATAAAGAAAATGAGTTTCAGAATATTTTTCAAGAAAATGAGGAACTCCGATCTAGAGAATCTGATTCTATTAAGAAGGTGGAGGAGTTATCTAAGTTGCTTGAAGAAGCTACAACCAGAAACCAAACTGAGGAAAACGGGGATCTTACTGATAGCGAGAAGGACTACGATTTGCTTCCTAAAGTAGTTGAATTCTCTGAAGAGAATGGACATGGAGGAGAAGACGTATCCAAGGTAGAGCTTCCAGCAAATGAAGAGGGACTCGGACAAAGCTTAAATGAAGAAACTATTCTCTTGAATGACAAGTCTGATAAAATTGAATCTCCCAAACCTGATGAGAGTATGAACGGAAAAATGAAGGAAGATGGGGGCGAAGAAAATGTTTCGGCAGCAGTTGAATTTAAAATGTGGGAGAGCTGCAAGATAGAGAAGAAGGAGTTCTCGCCGGAGGGTGAACCGGATCCTGAATCTTTTGAGGAGGAAGTTAACTCGAAGATAGAAGGCGGTGGTGAGGGCTTTGACCAGATAAATGGAGCATCTGTAACAGAGAACATTGATGATGGTGGGAGCTCGCCATCAAAGCAACAAGTGAAAAAGAAGAAGAAGCCCTTGCTTGGCAAATTCGGAAGCCTGCTCAAGAAGAAGGGTGGTAGCAACCACAAATAGAGCAATATTCTACTTTGGAAGGTATATTGAACATTAAATTGTTTGCACGTATTTGCTTTATGATTTTTTTTTTTTTGCTTCTTGGAATAGCTCTTGATTAAAGAATGACGAGGTTTGTTTGTAATATTGTTTAGGATTCTTCTCTAATCACCTCTTTTGGGTTGCAGTTCTTCACGTTGGCAGTAAATTGTATGTGATGGAATTATTATTTTTCCTCCCTTTATTCTGCTTTTTGTCCCTTGCCCTCCCCCTCCTCTATATATATAAATTTGTTGATGAAAGAAGCGGCAAGTTGGATTGTAATTTTTTTATGTCATCCCAACTCAAATGAAAGTATAGATAGAAGTTCTATGTTTTAAGTTCTGGTCTTTGCTTGATACCCCTTCGAGGTATTATGACCCTTAAGTGTTTCTCTTTAGATACATGGTGCAAAAATTACAATATCTTTCTTTTCATAATTTCGTTGATGTTAGAGAAATAATATAAAATCATTCATGTGTATAAGCTTTTGGAATAATTGGTTTGGGAAAACACATTTCATCTAGAGAAGGGGTATTTACTTCGATCTAGAGTTCATTCACTGTGTATTTTTAAGCGAAAACACACATCTCTTTAAGTACCAGTTCTGCATTATGCCCATGCTCACCTAAAGAATATAGACGGCAAGAATAGAATTCTAAATTACTTATGAGCTTCATTGTCTATTGAAGGGGTATGTACTATATTTTCCCTCTTGTTACATACCGTTTTATTACAAAAGAAAGATCACAATTTATTTTTACAACTTTAATATATTTCAAAAAGAATCAGACTATGAAGACCAAAATATTGGAAACAATAAAGTGTATTGTAAGTTTAACTGTATTTAAAATAAAGAACAATCAATTTATAATTATAGTAATTTCATTTAAAATGGCAAACACTTATCCTTTTCATTTATATTAAAAATGTATAAATGTTTTAAAAATATAAGATCCACTTTAATACTCTCTCATTGTATTATCTTTTTCAAGATTACGAACATTACATAAAATGTTATAAATTAAGTAATAAAAATTATAGATTTATTGAAGACATGAACTGGATAATAAAAACTACAAACTATAAAAGTCACAACTTTTTATTATTCTTTTTTTTTTTATAAATAACAACTTTTTATTATTCAATTTATAACTTTTCGTACACAAACTTACAATTAAAAAGAAATTTTTTACATTTTCTTTTCCATGGAGTGCTGTAAAGAGTGAAAACTTGCTCCATTCTATGTAACGGTTATGTATACACAAGGGTTTTTAACCAGGTTAAAAAATGAAGATTACAGTTACATGGAAATTATTCTTACGGTCGCAGTCTTGGGTGGGTGGGTAGCGGGTCAATGTGGAAGCTGCCATATATGACAATTTTAATTATTTATCTCAAATTTCACACTCTCTTTCACCCTTATTCTTTTGCTCCACATAAATATTTATTAATATTAAAAATTATAAATAAAATATGATAATAAATATCTTAAATAATAATAATAATTATTTCAAAAAATAACATTTAATTAATTCATTAAATAATAAATAATATTATAAATAATTTTCATTTTTTATTTTATCTTAATAATTATTCTTACCTATTTGGTTATTATTTTTTTCTGTTTGTAAAAAAAAAAAGGAGTCGTATGTAAATAATAATTTTAATAATATGATATTGTTACAAATCACCTAACATGCACCGAGGGCCTTTTTTTTTTTTTTTTTTTTTTCTCAATTAAACGATGATTTCATCAAAACAAGAAAACTTAATAATTAAGAATTTTTTTTTTGCTTACCCAAAAAAAGAGAGAGTTTTTTTTTTTAGTAAATAATAATTAAGATAGTTTAGTTGACACTTCATTATACTGATTGTAGCAAAAGCAAAAGCAAAAGCAGAAGCAGAAGAAGCTATTTGGCGAGTGAGGAAGAAGGAAGTACAAGTAAAAAAGAATCCATTCGATTTCCATCGCATTCATTAGGTTTTGAAGATTGTAGCGAAGAGATGTGGGTTGCGGTTATCTGTGGTCTCGTAGTCTACAAATTGTTCAGACGCTTCTTCTACGACGATGACATTTTAGATATTGAAGGATCTGATTCTTCTGCTCTTTTCACCGTCGCAGATAGGTCTTTTCCCCCATTTCCACTTTAGGGCACAATTCTCTTCACATTTATATAATTTCTCATTTTTTATGAGCTTTTAACCTAAGTTCACTTAAATTACCAGCTTCAGAATTTCTGTTCTGATATCTATTAATTTCTACTGTGACAATTTGATTTTCTTGCAGGCTTCGAAAGATTTATGGAGGAAATGTGTATGTGGGTCTTCGAATTCCCGATGCTGATTCTGGTTCTGGTTCTCGACAGAGCATTGATATGGTTCTTGTCACTAAAGAGTATTATCACTTCCCCCCCCACACTATTTTTTTTTTTTCAATTTTTGCAAAGTATCTTCTATTATGTTACATGTTTTACTAGTAATGGCAATTGTGGGGTAGATTAAGAACTGAAACACATTGGTTCATGCTTGCATAACCTGCATAATTGTTTGTTTCTCTTTCAGTTTTTCTTGTCTTGTTTGATTAAATGCATAAAGGGCACCATTTACTTACTGATACGTCATAAATAATCAATTTGTGATTTTATTTTTATTTTTCATTTCAATTTAATATTGCAGAGAGCTAGTGGTGATAACTGTGAAGAACTTCTCAGGAATTTTAACAGTTAGTGGTGATGGTAGTTGGGTCTGTGAAAAGCCAGACAGACATAAAAGAGAGCGACACCCTGATCCTGTAAGGAACCGCTTAAATATCTTTGTTCTTATAAATGCAGAAATCTTTCTTGCGAGAATGCTGTTTTATAAGATGGCGTGAATTAGAAACTACTTCCGGATGTTTATTAAATAATATGAACAGTGAAATGAGTTTCTCTTGGTTCGTATTTTGTTATCTAGGCTGCATTATATGTTTAGGGTTGATTGCCTAATTAGTAATTCTTCATTAGCTGTTGTCTCAACTTTTATATAGGTGGCAGAAGCAAGAAAGCAAGCTTCTATCCTTGAATCATATCTTGAACAAAGAGGAGTTATTCTACCTGAAGGATACATATCTTGTAAAGTTATACTTCCAAATCCTAAATTATGGTATGATTTTGAATCTCCTGGTAATATGATAGAGTTCAACTCAGAAATTCAACAGTAACAAGCAAAGACAAGGAAATTGGCCCAGAAAGAACACTTCCTGGAGTTTTTCTGTATATTAATGGAAAATAAAGGAACAATACAAGCTGTAGTGTTTTACTAATGTAATGAAACAAGAAACTCAGAATTGCAAATTAACAAGAAAAGGTAAAAGACTGATAACGTGAGACTTTCGAGAGGTCCCACTCTCTCCCAAGAACCTTTTCCATTCCACTTTCCAGATGATCCTTTTCACGTTTCCTCCTCCTCTCTTAACCACGTTCCCGTAACCAACTAGCTCTTCCTTGCATGCATTCTGTTAGGGGACATGCTGGTCATTCTCCACTCCCATTGGGTCTATTTCTTGAGCAACACTTGGCCCAACAAGATCTGCTCTTGGGCTTACTGCTGTCTTAGCAGCCCAACTCCCCCTCCTCTTATCTCTTCTATACACCTTAATGGGCCGGTTCGCATCAATACTCCCCCCCAAATTAAGCACCTTGTCCTCAAGGTGGAAGTGAGGGAACTGACGATTGATGAAGTTAAACTCCTCCCAAGAATTTTCAAAATCTGGTAATTGGTGCCATTTGATTAGAACTTGTAACGTCCCAGTAGTCGAATATCTCCATTGCAACAACGACTTCGGCTCCAATTGCAGCTCCCACTCCTCAGATAACACCAATGGTATGGGCTGTGCTTGAGGAACAGGGGAGATTGCTTTCTTCAAGAGTGACACATGAAAAACTGGGTGCACTTTGGAACCTTCGGGTAATTGAATTTTATACGCGGCTGCACCAATCCGTTCCACAATTGGATACGGACCATAATAACGTGGACTTAACTTCTCATTCACTCGCCTAGCAATGGATTTAAGGCGATAAGGCTGCAAACGAAGATAAACCAGGTCACCCACTGCGAAGTTCACCTCCCGTCTTCGCTGATTGGCATGCACCCGCATTTTGTCTTGAGCTAGCAGCAGGTTATGCTGTAATTCTTGTAAAATTTGATCCCTCTCCACCAATGACAAAGAAACCGCGTCGACAGAGGGAACAAAACTACCACAGCGAAACAATGTTGGCGGGTCTCTCCCATATAAGGCCTTGAGAGGGGTCATTCCCATAGAGTCCTTGTAAGTGGTGTTGTACCAAAATTCAGCCCAATGGACCCAATTAGGCCACTGCCTCGGCTTGGCGCTGCAGAAACAACGTAGGTAGGCCTCTAAACACCGATTCACGACTTTCGTCTGCCCATTGGATTGTGGGTGATAAGCGGTACTGTAATTGAGCTTGGTTCCCACACTTTTAAATAATTCAGCCCAAAAAGAACTCAAGAACACTCTGTCTCGATCTGAAACGATGGTTACCGGAAACCCATGCAGTTCTACTACTTCTTTAATGAACAAATCCGCCACCTCCTTGGCTGTGTAGGGATGCTTTATCGCAAAAAAATGGGCGTACTTGGTGAGACGATCCACGATGACAAATAGGGTGTCCACCCCCATTGTTTTGGGCAGACCACCGACGAAGTCCATCGATATATCTGACCACACACTGGTGGGGATGGGGAGGGGCTGAAGAAGCCCTGCCGGACTGAGGCTTTGTGCCTTACATTGTTGACACACAGCACAGGCAGCCACATACTCCTTGATATGACGTTTCATCCCTTCCCAATATACCAACCCAGCTAACCTCTCATAGGTTCGGAGGTAACCAGAATGCCCTCCCACACACGAATCATGATAATCTTTGAGAAGAAGAGGAATCAGTCTAGACTTCTTAGGTATGACTAACCTGTTTCGGAAGAATAATCTCCCTTCCTTCAGCTCAAACCCCACATGTTTCTCCGGTTCAGCAATCAACCCTTGCATAATGGTCTTTAACCTGGGATCTTGCTGTAATTCCTGCTCTAGTGTCTCAAAATTCACCAATTGTACCGTAGAAATAGCCATGCACTGCATTTGACGGGATAATGCATCCGCCACTTGATTCTCTCGTCCGGGTTGATAGTGAATCTCAAAATCAAATCCCGTTAATTTTGACACCCATCTTTGTTGTTCTTCGGCCAGCACCTTCTGTGACAACAAGTGTTTTAAACTTTTCTGATCTGTTTTGACTATAAAATGTCTTCCCATGAGGTAGTGTTTCCATTTCTGAATGGCAAAGACAATCGCCATCAACTCTTTTTCATAGACGGATTTACTTTGGGCCCCAGGGGAGAACCCTTGGCTGGCATATGATAAGGGTTTATTATCTTGCATGAGGACAGCCCCAACACCTTTGCCGGATGCATCTGTGACTACTGTAAACTGTTTTTGAAAATCCGGTAATGCTAAGACTGGTACCGTGGTCATACATATCTTCAACTGCTCAAAAGCCGATTCTGCTTCAGCATTCCAATGGAACCCGTCCTTCTTTAGTAAATTAGTGAGGGGTTTGGCTATTTTGCCATAATCTTTGACAAATCTTCGATAGTATCTCAAGCCCAGAAATCCTCTCAACCCCTTCACCGTTGTCGGTGCAGGCCAATCCACCATTGCCTTCAACTTATTAGGGTCAGCACTTATACCCTTGTGTGAAATAATATGCCCCAAGTACTCTACATGATCACTTCCAAAACAACATTTTTTTTTATTAACCACCAGCTGTTGTTGCCTTAACACCTCAAAAACCCTCCTCAGATGTACCTCATGCTCCTCCTGATGCTTACTATAGATTAAGATATCATCTAGAAAAACCAAAGCAAACTTTCTCAGAAACGGGCGTAGAATCTCATTCATCAGGGCTTGAAAAGTGGAGGGAGCATTGGTCAACCCAAAAGGCATGACCAAGTACTCGTAGTGTCCCTCGTGCGTACGAAACGCGGTTTTGGGAATGTCTTCTTCTCGCATCCGAATCTGGTGATAACCCGATTTAAGATCCAATTTGGAGAAGATTTTGGATCCTCCCAACTCATCAAACAACTCTTCTACCACAGGAATTGGGAATTTGTCGGGGACAATGAGCTTGTTTAGAGCTCGGTAATCCACACATACTCGCCAACTGCCATCTTTTTTTTTTTACCAATATGACCGGGCTAGAATAAGGGCTGGTACTATGTCTAATCCAACCATTGCCCATTAACTCAGCCACAAGTTTTTCTATCTCTGTTTTCTGATAATAGGGGTACCTGTATGGCCGCACCGATGGTACTTGACTTCCTGGATGCAGGTTGATGGTTTGATCACACGACCTCTGTGGTGGAAGTGAGCTGGCCGCCTGAAACAAGTCCTGATATTCCAGCAATAAAGCATCCAGACCCTCCCAGAGAGTTCCCTCCTCTTTCCCAGTGTTCCTCTCGGTGCTTAAGAAGTAGCCTTCCCCCTGGTCCTGCAAAGCTTTAACAATAGACTTGAAAGAAACCTCTGACCGAGAAAGAGTTGGATCTCCTCGAATCAGTGCTTCCTTGCCACCCTGCTCAAAACGAAGGGTCATGTCCCTGAAGTTTGCCCTGATTTCCCCCAGTTGTGTCAACCATTCCAACCCCAACACTATGTCAGCTCCCCCTAACTCAAACAGGTACAGATCTTGTATGATACGAACCTCTTGGATTTGTAATTCCACCGCCTTGCACACCCCATGACATTGCACCTTGTGGCCATTTCCCACCACCACCTGATACACTGACGTCTCCGTCACCCCTAACCCCAACCACTCCGCTATGACAGCTCTCACGAAATTGCCGGACGCTCCGCAATCGACCATCACTTCAACCTTCTGACCTTGTATTTCTCCCCAAACCTTTAGGGTTTCGTTCGAAGTGAGCCCTAAGAGGCTGTTCATCGAAAGCTGCAGCTCCTTGTTCACCTCGTCCTCTACCGGTGTCTTTAGCAACTCTTCAGCTTTGTCGTTCCCCTCTTCCTCCTCCAGGTCGTCATCTTCTACCAATAATAGGTTCAGCTGACGGATTGAGCATCGGTGAGTGGGGTTCCAGCGTTCGTTGCATTTAAAACACAACCCACGTTCGTGTCTATCTCGCCACTCCGCTTGTGAAAGCCTTCGCCCTTGACCGACGTAGACCTCAGTCGGAGCCTTGCCATTACCCGAGTTGGAACCTCTTGCCGTGGATCCCTCCTGAGATTTTTCGACTGAACCCGTTTGTGTTGACGCTCTAGCTGCGTTCCCGTTAGGGAACGAAATGCGATTAGGGTTGTTTGAGCCCGTACTGTTACTTACCCATCCTTTACTCTCGTTTGGGTCAGTTCCCAGCTTTGGGCCCAAATTGTTACGGTGCGAATTGGGGGCCCACTGTCTTGCACCCACTCCCCAACCCTCTTCCCTCCAGGCTGAGTTTCTCTTTTCAATTTTCAAAGAGAATTTCATCATCTCCGTCAACCTAAGAGCTGGGTACATCAATAACTCCTCCCTAATACTCCCACGCACTCCATTCAGTCAGGCTCCTTTTAGGAGATCTTCGTCTTCAAAGCGTAGGGCTCCCACCATTTTTTCGAACTCAGATCGAAACTCCCCAATACTTCCATTTTGTTTGAGCGTGTATAAAGCTCTATACGGGTTGTCCAACGCATCGGGTTGAAACCGACTAAGAATTTCACGTCGGAACAGAACCCAATTACCGGTTGGGTTACTAACCTCCCACCAATGATACCAGTGAAGAGCCTCTCCTTCCAAGCATACCAGCACCGACGCCATCTTCTCTGCCTCTGTAATACCATTGACGGTGAAGTACCGCTCTACTTTGCTCACCCATCCGAATGCGTCCGAGCCGGAGAACAAAGGAATCTCCAACCGTCTGGCCACCGGAGGGTTCATATTTCCCCTTCTAATAAATCTTCCTCCATTAATTCCGGAACCATCATCCTCTGCATCTTCTTCGTCGTGACGAGAATGGCTCCTTCCTCTGATTGCCATCTCATCCAAACGTCGAATGATTTCTGCCACCCCTGTCTCAGTCGCTTCCATCCTTCTCGCCATCTCCTCCTGACGAGCGTTGTTCCTGCGCAGTCCTTCTTCCAAAACCTCCAACCGATTTTCCATTCTTCGAGTACTGACCATCCCACAGAGCTCCAAGATCGGAGCTCTGATACCAATTGATAGAGTTCAACTCAGAAATTCAACAGTAACAAGCAAAGACAAGGAAATTGGCCCAGAAAGAACACTTCCTGGAGTTTTTCTGTATATTAATGGAAAATAAAAGAACAATACAAGCTGTAGTGTTTTACTACTGTAATGAAACAAGAAACTCAGAATTGCAAATTAACAAGAAAAGGTAAAAGACTGATAACGTGAGACTTTCGAGAGGTCCCACTCTCTCCCAAGAACCTTTTCCATTCCACTTTCCAGATGATCCTTTTCACGTTTCCTCCTCCCCTCTTAACCACGTTCCCGTAACCAACTAGCTCTTCCTTGCATGCATTCTGTTAGGGGACATGCTGGTCATTCTCCACTCCCATTGGGTCTATTTCTTGAGCAACACTTGGCCCAACAAGATCTGCTCTTGGGCTTACTGCTGTCTTAGCAGCCCAACTCCCCCTCCTCTTATCTCTTCTATACACCTTAATGGGCCGGTTCGCATCATAATATCACAACTGACTATAACTTTTATATGATTTTGAAACTTTGGACAATAACTGGGATCCCGTTGTGCCTTAGTAATGCCAAAAGATTTGTGATACTTAATTGCTATGAAGAGATTGCTTGCAATTTGCACTATTTTGTAAAGTTTTTCCTGCACAATATAAGGTTTTCAAATTTGCCAAATTTGGCTTCATATGCTGACTCCTATTCATGATTTCGTATGTTTCATGTATTCTATTTTTAAATAGTTCTTTGCAAAAAATGAAGAAACCAAAACTCTGTATTTTCTAGTTAAAGAAGTGTATTAGTTGGAAATGTGTTGAAATTTTCTAGTTAAAGAAGTGTATTAGTTGGAAATGTGTTGAAGAGATTGTAAGTGTCAGTTCAATCACTTGACCCGCAGTATTTATGACAGGAAAAGAAAAAAGTATCTGAATATGTGGTTTTACTCTCGTCAAAAGCAACTGATAATTTTTGCTTTTTTAACTTTGTTTTGTAATGTATGTTAAAGTTAATCTCTTTCTTTGTATTTGCAGCACCATTCCTGCTGGTGGTTTTCCATCTGAAGTTATTACCCATGAAGAATGGGTGAAACTGAAGCCAGGAACAAAGAGTACGCTTTCTAGTTGGGTAAAGAGTGCCTTTCGTGGCGGAAAGAAGGATATGCAAGAATCTATTCATCAGAATCTTGATTTTGTTCTGAGCACAGCTCCAAGATGGGATAGGTTAGTTACCATTTGTATTTGATGAGTCACTGTTTTATATTACTAGTTTTTTATTCTTTTACTAAAATTTCTTGTAAATGGATGCTGTTAATGATGCCTTTCAAAACTTTGGCTTAGGGAAGTAAATATGTCTATCCATTTTATGCTGGCTTGTTAAAAGCTTGGTTTGCCTGATATTTGTCAAAAACTGATTCAACTTCAAAGCTCTATTGGGAGAAAGCTTAGTAATGGTTTTGATTTATTTGTGACAGAATAATACACCACTCATGCAAAGGCTTTATCTCTTTAACTTGTACTTTTTTTTTCTTTTTAAATTAACATAGTTATGAAATGACTAAATGAGTGTTTTCATCTAATTTACTTATATAATTGTACTTCTTTTTGGCGACATTACTGATTCAATGCATTCTTTTTGGATGATTTAATACACTAATATAAGTTGCTTTGGCCCCTACATAAACCATTAGGGATTTTGGTGCAGCCGAGGAAATTCTTCTTAATCAGAACCTGCTTTTCTGATCTGAGATTTTGTTTAATTGTTAACTAAAGGGGCTTACAAATCAGATGTTCATGCCTGCAGATTAGTGTGCTCTTGGAGCATTGTTGGTATCATTTAATATTACCAAATCATACTTTTTCACTTTCAAAACAAATACTTTTGCTTACAGGTTGGAACTGAAAGGCAACAAATATGTATTGGGGGAGTTCCTGGAATTTAAGGGCAAGGAAGAAGATATTCAGGCTTTAAGAAATATTAGAAGATCAAAGGTCGGTCATATGATAATCCAAAAGACGAGCATGTTTGGACTAGGTAATCTTCTCGGAGTAAATTATGTGTTTGCTTTCCAATTGTATTCGGCTGTCTTAACAGTAATTATAATATCCTCTATCGCCAAAAATTAGTTATAATAATATCTTGCTTTAAGTGAACAGATAGATGAATCAATATCACGAATCGTGGATGAAATCATTGTGGGAGGGGAGAGAGAAGTCACTTCCCCACTCAAATGTTAACATTTCTAACATTGACTCTTATACATTAGTTGATATTTGGAAATCAGGAAAATATGTATTGTTATCTACTCATTACTGATTATTAATGCTCAGATTTATTTAATTAAGAGATTGATATAACAACCTGTGACTCAAATACTCTTCGATAAAACTATTATGTCAACTGATAATTTACCTGTCTCTGATGGAGGGAAAAGTATTCAAGAAAGGAAGCTTTCTATAGTTGCAAAGTTATGCTCTATATTTTGTGGTTTCTTCTATTAATTCGGGATTGTTTGCAGCTCCTTCTAGGCTTCAAGTTTTATACGCCTCGCGTGACTACAGAACTGAAGGGGCATCAGCTCCAGAGTGGAACGAAGTAACTGTAAGATCAAGTACTGAGATAATCTTTCAGCCCGACAATGCTTCGAAAGTCCGAAAGTTTAAGCTCTCTTCAGTGGCCTCCATGTCTCTTAGCGCATGAAGTTGCCCAAACTAAAGAAAGGTATTTTAGGGCTTCCTTTTACAGATCCCATCCATCACTCGACTTTTTGGATTCTTCAAGGATGTATTTTAATTCTTTAAGCTGCATGAAAGGGATATATATATATACATTACTAGCCTTACAAAATATCAAAACAGTCAAATGTCTGCTTTACTGCGTGCTTGTATTGTGTATATATCAATATAATTAACAGCTTTATTTACATGTTAGGTTCATCTTTAAAACTCATGCTTTAGATATACAATTTAGTGAGTGACTCTGCATGAGATTTTTTTTAAAATTCTATTATGATGCAAAAAGATTATTAAAAAAGATTTTTTAATAACCTTTGTTGCTGACAAGGCCTACCACCTCTTCTAGTACTTGAAGTAGTCACTACTCATACTATGTTGCTAATGGTGGCAACAGCTCTCACCCTTTGCCAATGCACACGGTAATGATCACTGATAGCTTCATAACTCTAATCATGGAGCAACATTCAAGGTACTAGAATTCCCATTTCGTTATGTAGTTGAAGGAAGTGGCTCTTACTAGCTTTCTCTAGCGGGAATTAAAAGTGCCACCTTCTTTCAATGCTTGGGGCGGCTAAAAGCATCTACACTAAATTACTAATAATAAATAAAATAATAAAAATAGAGAACCTAACGTTCTGCGTAGATGAGCTAGGGTGTCTCGTAAGTATGCGTATAAGAAGTAAAATAATAATTACAATAAACTATAGATTATATCAGTCAAAGCTCAACCAAAGCGACGAGTGCGGAATGGGGAAAGAATGCTTAAAGCAGCGAGAATTAAATTTAGGGTTTTATAAGAGTGATCTTGTAAGAAAAGTGATTGTGTAATGTTATAGAGATTCGTTTTGCGTGTATTAATTTTTTTTAATTTTTTTTTTGCTTTAGAAAGTGTGGGCCCCACAATATGTTGTGTGTAGGAAAGTTTTTGGTGTCATGTGACATGATAGATATAAACCCCTTAAATTTATATTATATAATAAAATAAAGGGTTTTATAAGAATTATGTTATAGTAAAAGTGATTGTGTAATGTTATCGAGATTCGTTTTGCGTGCCTTAATTTTTTTATTTTATTTTAAAAAGTGTGGGACCCATAAAATATTGTGTGTGTAGAAAACTTTGTTGTGTCATGTTAAAGTACATGAAAACCCTAAAATAAATGAATATTGATCAGAACGAGGGAATTGAATGTACAAAGATAAAAAATAAAAACGAAAGATTCTTTGAGAATTTGAGCGGGGTCTCCCGCTCATTAAAAACGAAAAATAAAAAATAAAAAGATAATTTTTTTTTCTATTTTAATTTTTAACTCTAAAAAAAATATATAAAAAACAACTGTTTCCATAATTATTTTATAAAATAATTTTAAGAAAAAAAAATCAAAACACAATCATATCTCCCATTTCCATCCGTCCAAAGATTATAAAATACCAATTGGGTCAAAAGGCTGAAAATTAATTATTTATAAATGGTTCCTTTTCTTTGCATATTGAATCAAAGTGGATCAATACGATTTGTGAAATTTTTTTTGCCTTCTTTATTGGGTCAAAATCAATACAAATAGTCTTACCTAACAGATAACAAAAACTTTTGACTTTCTATCAAAAGGTAGGTAATTATTAACAGGTTATGGAAGGAAGATTTTACTAACTTTACCTATTGAGAAAACTATACCACTCGATTATCTCCGTTGCTTTTTAATTATTGCAAGGAGGATATTATGGGTTTTATGTTTATTATGTTGTAGGAAAAGTGATTGTGTAATGTTATAGAGATTCATTTTGCGTGCCATTTTTTTTTGTTTTTTTTTTATTTTAAAATGTGTGGGCCCCACAAAATGTTGTGTGTGTAGGAAAGTTTGTTATGTTATGTTAAAAGAAGAAATGAAAACCCGGATATTATTGCATAAACAAATTGTCTAAACGTTGTTAAGGGTTTGTGAAGTTGGACTTGAGTTTTGTCTCGTTTCTCTTCACTTCCGAACATAAATGGGTCATTTTCACCATTCCATCTGGTGTTTTAGTCTATACACAACTAATCGTTTATAATGTTCACTCTTTTGATCATTCTTTTAAGTTTCAACCGAAGTCTCCATTTCGTTCAATTTTTCTTTTTCCTTGACTCTCTTTTTGTAAAAGGTTATTTTCTGTAGTAAAAGATGAGATAGATACCACTAAGCACATATATCAACTGACGCGAATTTGATCCAGCTTAGAGAGTTTTGCTGTTTTGTGAAGAAATTTCAAAATAAAAAAATAAAAATAAAGATGAGACAGACAAAAATAAATGGATTGCACGCATCTTCTTCATCATGACTTAATTCCAACCATTCACTTTCAAATTTTTAACAAATATAACGAAAGCATTTTATACAAGTAGATGAACATCATATAGCCTTTAGTCTGTAATATTAATATACAATCTCCACGTTGTACAATTCATTTTTTATGCGATGCATGTGAGCTTCTATTATATTTGAATCCAAAATCAATACATCACCAAATAAAACATATGTTATTGCTGGGATAACCCTCAAATGTCGTGATCTTTCATGGGACTGTCGACCATGACTGTTTAGAATGTTGACTACAAATAAACAGAAAATATAAAGGGTTAAAAATGATAATGCCATGCTTCAAATAATAAATAAGCATATCAGAAAAATAATATAATAAAAAAGGGAAATATTACTCCTATATGACATGAAGGGCCGGCTTGGCTCAGTGGTAAGCATGCTTATGGTGATGTTGAGAATTTTTCTCTCATGCACTCACAAATCAAGAGTGGGATCCATTCTTTATTTTTTTTCTCTCCTATGTTCTCTCTCACCTCTGAGTTGTGAGTGCAAATTCTCTCATATCACATGAGAGTAATATTTTCCTAGAAAAATAAATGAAAATGGAGATAGAAAATGGTAAGCACACTTACTCTATGAAATCTTTCCAATAAGCATCACTTGCTTCCTCATCCATGAAATCTTCCAAAGTTTCAAAGGTGGAGGAAGAAGGGTAAGAGCATTCCTTTGGGTTTACCATGTTTCCTTCTCGTTCAGGTGAGGCTGAAACCAGTGTTGGAAGCGAATTTGATGGCGTGGGAGCAGCATTTGTTGAACCATGTTGTTCATCAATCTTTTGTGATTCCCTACAACTACTATTTCTGCCTCCACTCAAGTGTTGATACCCACCTTCTGGCTGCTGAGGGGCTTCAAAGTTTTGGAAATTGGGTTGAATTTGAGAAGAAAAACCTATTGATGAACCATTATACTGCAGGTTTTGGAGGTTAGAGTGACTCAATCCTAAAACATCATTTACCAAACCATTTGGCAGTGAGTAATTAGATGATCCAAAAGGATTGAGTGGATATTCTAAGTTTGAAGCAGGATTGTTAACCATGACTTGAAGCATGTTCTGCAGCAAGTTGAGTTTGGCTAGTTGTGTAGCATCCGAGTGTAACCTTAAAGCATTTATTTCACAAGGGTTTGTGAAACTGTTGACAATGTTTGCAGCAACCAATATCTGTTGTAGATTGCTAAGAAGGTTTAGGTTATCTGATCTTGGACGGTGGGTCATTGGGTCTAACCCCATTTGCAGAAGCTTCTTCTTTAAATGTGTGTTCCATAAATTCTTAATTTCATTATCAGTCCTTCCAGGTAAATGAGCTGCTATAGCTGCCCACCTAATAATGGAACAAATAAAACATATTCATATCATTATCACTTTATTTGTATTAAAATTAAGGGTTCGCTTTATCTGCAGTTACTGCAGATAAGTTATCTGCATCAAGCCTAAAACGACGTCGTTTTGGGCAGAAATCATGGTATTTTTGTAATTTTAATTTATTTCAGAGTTATGATTTCAACACCAAAACGACGTCATTTTGAGAATAAATGCAGATACTTTATATGCAGCAATTGCAGAAATATTTTTCCCTAAAATTAATTTCATTCTAAGCATATGGCTTGCAACTATAAGTAAGCTTTTATATCTTCAATTACAAGTTACTTTTTTGTAGATTATCATAATGAAATCAAATGAATATAATAAGCTTTGGGGGGATTACTTATTTCCAAGAACTTCATGCAAATTGATGACAAGTTGCTCTTCTTCATCAGAGAATTTTCCTCGTTTGATATCAGGCCTCAGATAATTAGTCCACCTTAGCCTGCAACTCTTTCCACATCTGTTCAATCCTGCAAGCTTTGGAAGAGCTCTCCAACTACCATGGCCGTGTTTCTCAATGTAATCCACTAATATTTTGTCCTCTTCTGGGCTCCAAGGTCCTTTCTTCAAACCACTTTCATCATTACTAGGTGTTCTCATCATCACTGCACGTATTGGAAACAGTATATATATATATATATTATAACTAATTAGATTGGTTCATGGAGTAGTTTCCATGCATGACCAAGAAAGAAAGAGATCAGCAGAAGAATCCAAACCTATGAACTGTTGTGAAGTTGAGGATAAAGGTATAGTATTTACGTGGAAGTTGAACAATTACTAGAGAAGTACTCGTTATATATAGGGTGGGTGATGTTTGGAAAATATTAGTGTTTATTCTGACTTGTATATCATGTTGGGATAGCAAAATTCCATGTTTGTCCTCATTCGCTCGGTCGTATAGAGGAAAAGTGACCATTTTGTCACGTTTGGACAAAAATTTTACCAGACTGTCACGCCAACAATAAATTTTGTCAAAATGACACGCGACATAATTCGCTACACAGTGTAGCAAATTATGCCTCGTGGCATTTTGACAAAATTTACTATTGGCTTGGCAGTCTGATAATTTTTTTGTCAAAACGTGACACTTTGGTCACTCTCCCTCATATAGACCTTGAAGGGCATTGCCAGACACTCCTCAAATATATGAATGTCTAATTTCGATGGATAATAATACAAACATATTCAATGGCACTCATTGTCAATGAACAGTCTACGGAAATATTTTCCTTTGAAAAACCATATCTAGTTTTTTTCTCATTCTAAAAAAAAATAGATAATATCCTCAATTTCAATGAACTGTTTACATAAATATTTTCTTTAAAAAAAACCATATCTAGTTTTTTTCTGTCATTCTAAAAAACATATGATGATATCTTCAAATTGTAGCCCTGAAAAGCGAAATGAAGCATGTAAATTTTCATTTGTATCCATCTTTATGTATTAACTTTAAGTACTTTTTCTTAAGAGTGAATTGATTAGTTATGATACTTTTTTTATTTATTTAAATGTCATATATCTTTGATTTAACGATTTAGATATCCTTTTGTATTCTTGAATAACAAAAGGATATAGTTCCATTGGGAAGAGAAAAAGACAATTTTTTTTTTTTTTTTTTAAATATAACTAGTGAAGTCCATAATCAATCATGATGGAGTACTTTAAAAGGGTTCAATTTCTTAATTTAAACACAATTTCCTTCTTTTAGAATGATTTATTTTGTATTATGTATTTTCTCCATATGAATGTCCTATGTCCATTTTTTTAAACGATTCTCTCTCTTTTTAAGTTTTAATATTTTTATCTATTTTTAAACTTTTTTTATCTTACAGACATTTTCTAATATAAATCGAATTCATAAAAAATTATGTAAATTAAATTAAATTTGATAAATAAAAACATAATTTTGTTTTTGTTTTGAATAGTTGTATATTTATAACATGGAGAATGTGTTTGGGATAATATATCACATGCAAATATGGTTCCATTTTGTCTCAACTAGACGTAAGTTTCCTCAATAGCTTCCCTGATAAAATTCCTTTTCCTTGCTAATTTGACTTTATTTAATTAGTGGCCTAAATTTTCCATTCACGTACGAATATATGCAATTGCAATGCAAGTCGCAAGACTGCGAGAGTAGAGTCAATGTTAACTCTAGTAATGATGTTTTATATATAGAGAAAATATGTAAATCAAATTAAGAAATTAGAAGAGTAAATGGATGGATTGTTGCATGATGAAATTTTCAAGCGGTGCTAGGCAGAGAACGATGTATATGAACTTCACCATGTCCATCAAGAACAAGTCACATGCTATATATATATATGGATAATATCCTTTCACACCGGTGTCAAATTTTGAAATTTGATACCAGATCCCAACCGTTAATTTCCGTCAAT
The DNA here is from genome assembly GCA_032173675.1 of Gastrolobium villosum. Taxonomy (NCBI): domain Eukaryota; kingdom Viridiplantae; phylum Streptophyta; class Magnoliopsida; order Fabales; family Fabaceae; genus Gastrolobium; species Gastrolobium villosum. The sequence continues at coordinate 65,853 of JAVKPL010000236.1, forward strand.
CAACGGTTATCATTTATTGAGAATTACACTCATGAATTAATTATTAATTCCAATAAATAATAACCGTTGATTGACGGAAATCAACGGTTAGGATCTGGTGTCAAATTTCAAAGTTTGACACCGGTATCAAAGGATCCTGCTATATATATATATATACTATGAAGCACCGACACTTCAAAAATCCTGACGTGTCGTGTCCGACACTTCCCGACACTCTCGGACACTCCGACACTCCCTGACACTCCAACATGCGTTATAGAAATTCAAAAAAAGATTCAAAGGTTGATTTACATTGAATTTTTAGTTCCAGATATTAGATTAGTTGTATTACGATTATCATTTTATTGAGTTTAATATAAATATTTGTGATATGTTATGTTTCTTTGCAAAATTTATTAATATTATAAGTTTAGATTCATTTTTTTTGTTAAATTATTGAATATTAAGTAAAATATACACTACATAAATTAAAAATATTATTTAATATCAAAACGTGTCCTAACGTGTCGAAATCTAACATTTTTTAGAATTAACGTGTCGAAGTGTCGTATCGTACCGTGTCACGTGTCTCGTATCGGTATCGGTGCTACATAGTATATATATATATATATATATATATATTGTCATTTTTTCCTTACTTTACCCCTAAAATGTGGCAAATATGAATGGCAAAGGCAAGGAGGGAACACATCAGAAAGAGCAACGAACTTGAACTACCACCAAGGGTAGGTTTCCACGTGGCAACCGTTTAGTGAGTTTGAAGCCCACTTTTCATGACCCATTTGGAGAAGAAACTTCACTTTGAAAGCATCGAATATTTATAACATTGTTTCAACTTTTGAACCTATTTAATTTATCTTTCGATAGTCATGCATATCAACGCACGCAAAACTATATAAACACTCCACTAGTGGGACCCCAGATCCCCAACAAAGCCTTAAGACATTCCCAACGAATCCATATAAGAACAGTATTTACACAAGATGTTTTGTTCGAGTTGGGTGTGCTTTGATGTCTTTTTCCTGGTAGCTTAATTATTCATGGATACTGAACAAACATGGTAACGATGTTATTGTTAATTAGGATGTTTCTCATTCAATATTTCGTGGCTAAGTATACATAACACTTAGGACTCGTTTGGTGGACAGGATAGAAAAAGGATAAGATATGATATGAGATTGATAAGGATAGGATATGATATAGGGTTGATAAGCCCATATCATGTCCTGTGTTTGATGAGCACCTGATTAGCAATATGATAAGATTATGTAGAAGGATAAAAGAAAAAAAACAAAATATAATGTAATAAATATAAATATATTGGGTAATGTGGGAATATATTGGGTAGCGTGAGGATATATTGGGTATCCAATATTGATATCCTATCCTATTGAATCCTAACCCAGCTCCCCCCATAAGATAAGAAATCATGTATTGGATAGGATAAAATGAGATAATAGGATAAGCTAATCATATCTCATTGACCCACCAAACAAGAGATAAAAGTAAGATATGCTAAGTTATCCTATCATATCTTCCTTATCAAGTGCTCCAAACAGGCCCTTATTGATTTATGATTTGGGCTCATTTGATGGACAAGATAGGATAAGGACGGATAGGATAAGAGAATTGGATAAAGTAGGATATGACATGGGCATGAAATGCTCATATCCTATCATGTGTTTGATGTGGTAGAGGAGAAGGGTTTGTAACGTTGCAAGGATGTATTGGGAAAAATAAAAACAAAAATTTCCTTATCCTATCATACCATTTTCTAACCCAAGCCCCCTAATGGGATAAGTAATTAGGCTTTGAGTAGGATAAGAAAAACCAACCAGATAACTATATCCTACCCGCTTGGCATACCAAACAATTGATAAAAGTAGGATAGGATAACTTATCCTATCATATTCTCCTTATCAGGTGCAACAAACGAATCCTTAATGTCTAAACAATCACCCCCAATAAATACATCAACCTAATTTATGAAGATTTGGAAAGAAGATGAAAGACTTGCCCTATCTTTATAATGAGATGGAAATCATTTGCGTGTAAGGTTAGCTAGTTTGTGTATTCCTCTTAACGTAAGTTTGAGAGAGTAAACTTTTCATAGAATAATCTTGTATGCCACCATTGTTAGGTGAAGTTTGAGTGTATACCTCTAGTGCTTACGAGGGAAGAACTGTTATAATCCTATTATTTATATAGTAGAAGTTTTCCTCGACAAGGTCCAGTGGTTTTTACTCCTCTACCTTAGAGGGAGTTTTCCGCATTAAAAGTGTTATGTGTTTCTCTCTTGCTCTCCAGCTCTTTATTTCTGCGATTTCTATTTTTTTACAAACAAGGTCGACCTGCTGACTATAGGCTGATCACCAAGTGTCCATCTAGTGTGCTCCCCACTTGACAACCTATGTTTGCTTCTGTGTTATTTGAGGGATGTCGTCCCAACAATGGTATCAAATCCCAAGTTCGAAGGGTTCTAAAGAGACGAGATGTAGACCAATATTTCATATGACAGAGATATATTCAAACTCACATTAGACAACTTTATTTACTGGAGACCGATAATGGAAGATCATCTATTTTGTAAAGATTTCTATAAGCCCATTCTCAGTGTTAAGAGGTCAGAATGAAAGAACGAGAAAGAATGAGAGATTCTCAAATAGAAAGGTCGTCGCCATGATTAAAAAGTATACTGACAAAAGCCTCTTTGAGCTTTTATCTTATTTCCGCAATGCTTTCGAGCTTGTGGACGAAGTTGGAGTCCATGATCCAAAAGAAGACTTTCAGGAACAAAATGCACCTAGTATGCCGAATTGTGTTGTTTGAATACAAGGACAACATGAGTATAATTGAGCACCTCAAAACATACAAAGGTGTAGTAAACAAGCTATCTAAGGCTGACATGAAAGTAGATGATAAGTTTTGGACTTTTTTACTCCTCAATTGGCTACCAGAAAATTGGGATACTCTAATAGTGACATTAAGCAACTCGACTCTAGAGGGAAGACTAACAATGGATTCTGTGAATGACAGCCTCCGTGTATTTGGAGATTAAACAAGTGGACGTGATGACGACATTCATTCATGGTGACGTAGAAAAATAAATGTATATCGAGCAACTTGAAGGTTCCAGGCTCCTGAAAAGGAAAATTTGATCTGTCGTTTGAAGAATAGTCTTTACGGTTTGAAGCAAACAACTTGGCTGTGGTACAATAAATTTGAATCCTATGATTGAGCATATATTCATAAAGATAAAGGTCAATCCCTATGTATTTGTAAAGAGGTATGAGATCAGTGATTCCTAATTCGTTTGTTGTATGTTGATGGTATGTTAATTGTAGGGTAAACAAGACAAAGATAGCAGCTCTAAAGAAGGTGTTGAACGTGTCCTTTACGATGAAGGATCTCGATCCTGCAAAACAAATATTGGAAATCAAAATCATCAAAGAAAATTATTGTGGTTGTCACTAGCATATTGATGTGGGGTATCACTAGATCTTAGATGTGTTAGAAGAAAAATAGCTTGAACTTGCCAAAGCGCACACCGATCTCAACTCGTTAGACATGATGACGAAGTCGGTGCCAACTAAGAAGTTTGATGATTGTTTCCAAGGTTTCAGGATGTCCAACCCAATGCATTGAAGTCGGAATAGGAAGATTTGTTGGTGTTTTCCTCATTCAATGTTTGGTGGCTTAACATGCATAACATTTGTTGGTACATGTCTTAATGTCTGAACAACCACTCCAATAAATGCACCAACCCAATTATGACGAAGATTCTGGAAAGAAGATGAAAGATTTTCGTTATCTATAAAATGAGATAGAAATTATTAGTGTAAGGTTAGCTAGTTTGTGTATTCCCCTAAAGAAAAGTTTGAGAGAGTAACATTTTCATAGAAGAACCTTTTATATGATCATTTTTAGGTGAAGTTTGAGTATATACCTCTAGTGGTTACTAGGGAAGAACTGTTGTAATCCTATTATTTATAGTGGAAGTTTTCTAGATCTGATCCTGTGGATTTCACTCCTATGTCTTAGAGGACGTTTTCCACATTATAAATGTTGTGTGTTTCTCTCTTTGTTTCTACGATTTTTGTTTTTCTACAAACAATGTCGACTTGTTGACTATAGGTCAACCACCAAGTGTCGAGTTGACGTGCTCCACTTGAAGACCTGTGTTTGCTTCCGCACTATTCGAGTGAGCTGGTAGGATCACAAGGGCTTTTCTTTTAACACAATTGCTTACCTATGACTCAAACTCAAGATCACTTATTAAGATGTAACAACCCTATAAATAAATCTACTTCCTTGGTGGTAGCTGCATAGTGTAAAGAACCATTTAAACCCAAAACCTTAAGGTGTTGGGTGTCGGCCTTTTTAGTGATTTATATTATTCTTTAACACACTTCCTCACCCAAGAAGCGTTGATATGACACAGGCCAAATTTTTGGTTTATCTTGTGCTTATTTTAGTTCCACTAGAAAGTGGGAGCGATGAGGATTAAATTTGTGACCTTTTGGTCACTGAAGCTCTGATACCATGTAAATAACCATTTCAACCCAAAATCTTAAGATATTAAATAAGAACCTTTTAATAATTTATATTATTTTTAACACATAGTTATTTAAATCAAAGTTCTGTATGGCTACATATAAGAAAATAGTTACTTGAACATGATTTATGGATATTAAAAATTAATTAATAACATAGAGGAGTAAATTATAACCCCAAACATATTTTAAATATGGGTTTTCATTTCATCCTTTAACATAACACAACAAACTTTCCTACACACATAATATTTTGTGGGGCCCACACATTTTAAAACAAAAAAGAAAAAAAGATGACACAGAAAATGAATCTCTATAATATTACACAATCACTTTTCCTACGACATAATAAATATAAAACCCTTTAAATATATGTCGTGCGATGTCTAAAATTTTCCATATACATGGAAACATTGTCAATAAGAGACTGCGAAATCAATAACTAAAAGTGCCATGTGTTTGATAAAAACTATATATATTATTAAGAATACCAAATGGAAGATGCAGCCGGCTTTTATTCAATGTTATTAGGTAGTACAAATGAAAAATGATTGCGTATGGGCATCCCACCACCATATTTGAAAGCATATAATCTTTTACCAAAAAAAAGAAAAAGAAAGCATATAATCATGACATCTAATAAATGGTCTGACCCCAAATCAATTGAAAAAGATATATATATATATATATATATATATATATATATATATATATATATATATATATATATATATATATAGACACACACACGTAAGATATTCTTATACTCGTGTAAGAGTTACTTACACTTAATCTTAACCACTGATCCATTTATATCCAATGTCTCACATTATTAAAAATTAGAGCTCTTAGATATAAATGTGATCGACGGATAAGATTAAGAGTGTAACTTACACTGGTGTAAAACGATCCTAACTCATATATATTATGGGTTTTATAAGAGTTATGTTGTAGGAAAAGTGATTGTGTTATGTTATAGAGATTCGTTTTGCGTGCCATAGTTTTTTTTTTGCTGCGGGTCCCACAAAATGTTATGAATGTAGGAAAGTTTTTGTGGTCATGTTAAATGATAGATGATAAACCCATATATATATATATATATATATATATATATATATATATATATATATATATATATAAGTAGGATCCTTTGACATCAGTGTCAAATTTAATTTGACATCTCATCTGAGAGCCGTTAGATCAAAAAAGATCAACGACTCTGATTTGTAAGCATGTGACACCATTGATCTTTTTTTGATCTACGGCTCTCACATGAGGTGTTAAATTTAAAATTTGACACTGGGGTCAAAGGATCATACCTTATATATATATAGAGAAAAATGTTTATCATTTTAAATGACACAACTTATATCATTTCACTCTCACAAAGAGGTGAGACCCACACCTTTATTTTTTTGTCAACTCTCTCTCCTCCTTTATCTATCTCTTTCTATTTCTTAAAATGACACAACTTTTCATCCTTTAAAATGACACACACTTTACATTGAACATTATTTACAGTCAATGTAGATACATTATTTACATTGAACCCAAAACGACATCTTTTTTGGAGCGAAAATAAGGTATTTTATAATTATAATCTCAGGGTTATAATAGTCTTTCTTATTATAATTTTATAATTTTTCAACGCAAAATGATGTTGTTTTGGAAATGAATGTAAATAACTTATCTACATTCATTATACAAATACTAAAGCCACACACACACACACACAGATATATATATGGAGTTTACATTTCTGCAGTTGCTGTATGTGCAACAATCAAATACTTGCCATATATACACTTGAAAGAATTAAATGCGGGGAATCATAACCATACAAATGATGAAAGTATTAAATATGAGAAATCATAACCATACACCTGTCGTTGCTATACGTAAAGCGGCTGCAGAAATAATTTTACCTATATATATATATATATATATATATATACACTTCTCAAGCAGCATGAGAAATATTTATCTTCGTCTACCCAAAACCTACGTTGTTTTATTTATTTATTTTCTTATATTAATTGATTTACCTTTGAATGGTTATGATTTCCTTTTTCTCTCTCTTTCTTTATCACCATTGATCCATATTTATACGGTTATGATTTAGTAACCAGAGATAAAGTTATCTCAAACAACTTGAGAAACGATACGCCTATATATATATATATAATGCTTAAATCCATATGCATAACTTACCGATATTACATGCATATCATAATAATAATAGGGGTGTTATTATTTTCACCAAAAAAAATAGGGGTGTTATTAATCTGATATTAAAGTAGACAAGTTGTATAAATAACTAGGGTTAGTCTAGTGATGAGGAATATGTGTAATTGTATTAGACGGTGTGTGTTCTAGTTTTTCCTCATGTATCCAAAAAAATAAAACAAGTTATCTTATGTTATAGAGATAAATATGTGGGGTCCACTATTTGTAAAAGTAAAAATAAAGGGACCCACCTTTTATTTGTGTAGGTAGAGGTGACAATATAGGTTGAGACCAGCGGGTCAACCGCCAAAACGGGGCGGGTGGGTTTAGATTTTCAACTCACCAACCTACTTCAACCCGTCCCACCTAAAAGTGGGTCAAAATAGGTTCAACCCGTTGCGGGGCGGGTTGACCCGCCGGCTTATAATATATATATATTTTACTCTCTAGAAAAGTAAAGAATAAAATTTTTATTTATCACAAATGTTATCTATATATAAAGACAAGATGAAGGTTATAGTTACAACTTTTTTTTTTTACAACCTCTTACAACCATATCTTAACACCGTTGATTTCCGTCAATCAACGATTATGATTTTCGCAAATTAAACTCATTAATTAATTATTAATTCACAATAAATGATAATCGTTAATTGGCGGAAATCAACGGTGTTAAGATATGGTTGTAAGAGGTTGTAATTATAACCTTCCCCTAAAGACAAATAAGTTCCTAAAGAATATTTTACTGAATATTAGTATACATTTAAGATTGAGATTAGAAAAATTAAGAAGAGTGTAAAATAAAAAAATAATTATAAATTTAATTAATTAATTTTTTAATAGACGGATTGATGGATTGACCCGCCAACCCACCATAAAATGGGGTGGGTTCATTTTTCTACCCATATTAAATGGCGGGCCAACCCGCTCGGCCCCGTTTTTGGCGTGTTGATGTCGGGGCAAGGCTGGGCGGGATAACCCGTATTGCCAACCTATGTGTAGGAGTGAAAAGTTGTCTCCTTAAACTTGAGAATATATTTTCTCTAATAATATTAATAATAATAAGGGTTTATTTTTTTCTGTAATCAATATAGATAAGTAATTTACATTAAGTTCAAAACGATATCATTTTGGAATAGAAATTAAGGTATTTTTGTAATTACAATTTATTTTAGGGTTATAATATTGTTTGTCATTATAATTTTTTAATATTTCAATTTAAGATAACGTCGTTTTGAGAATAAATATAAATAATTTATCCATATTTTAAAAGGGTTTATCATCTATCATTTAACATGGCCACAAAAAATTTTCTTCAGACACAATATTTTGTGGGGCCCGCAGTAAAAAAAAATCCGGCACGTAAAACGAATCTCTATAACATAACACAATCACTTTTCATATGACATAACTCTTATAAAACCAATTTTAAAAAATATGAAAGGCTAATAAGAATAATAAAGTATCCGTCGATATATACCAAATCATGCGGAAAGAGTTAAAGACAAGCAGCCAAATAAAATAGAACACATATCCCAATGAAAGTAGGAATTGATTTCATAGTTACGGTAAAACTACTCCTATACCTACTGGACTGCATGGAAATTCTGAAAGGCACCCAGTCAGTTGATTCGATACACACCCGAGAGAGAAGTTCGTTAATCTCGACTATATTGTCATTTTGATGGAAGTTTTGTTAAACATCACTTTTACACTTGTGCTAGTGACAGTCATTGATAAGCGTACGGAGATTCTCTAATCAAATTATGAGAGATAATTTTATCTTATATACACGTATAAAAGTATGTGAAATTCATATCTTTTTTTTTTTCTTTTTTTTTCACATGACCACATAAATTCTATATACTTTTATATATATATATATATATAGGAGATAATTTTACCTCCTATATGATATGAGAAACATTAAGTTTATAACATTTTTACGAGGAAGGATATTCTAACTACCAAAATTTTCTACTACTAACTTACTACCTATATAATTACCATTGAATCAAAGAGAGAGAATGCTAAAAAGTTTTTGAAAAAAGAGAAAAGATTGATCCAATGGTGATTAGATAGGTAGTGAGTTGGTAGTAGAAGATTTTGATAGTAAGAATATCCTTCCTCTATTTTTAGATGTTACAAGTTTGAAAATAAAGGGAAAATGTGTATCATTTTAAATGATTTTAAAGGATGTAAAGTTGTGTCATATTTCAAGTGAGAGAAAGAGATAGATAAAGGAGTAGAGAGTGGATAGAAAAATATAAAGGCGTAGGTCTCACCTTTTCGTGAGAGTGAAATGACATAAGTTATGTCAATTTAAAAAGGACAAAAACTTTTCTCTTAAAATAAACACTAAACCCTTTTACTTTTCTTCTTGTTATATTCAACGGGGCTAAATGCCCTAAAAAATCAACTTAAAAGGTAAAATTTTCTATTTCTTTATATTAAGTTTGAATTATATTTCAAAAGCGTGAGAGAAAGTGAGGTGTTGGACTACTTTGCTTTAGCTGTTCTGAAGAATACTGCATCATTTATGTTTGTTTTGCAACCAAGAGAAGTCACATAATGGATACTATAGTCAATTTGGGGGGTTAAAGGAATAGTAGACCTTGCAGTTGAAGTTGTTAATTTTCTGCGAACATTACCTCATTATCCACATTTACAAGTCACTTATAATTAGTTTAGGTTTTGCATGTTTAGCAATATTTTATCTCATTTTAATTAACTAATGACAGCCCCTTTTTCTTCAGATTTCGTGTAAATGGAATATTTTCCTAACAACAATAACGGGATCTAACCTGTTACTTATTAAACTTGATTTCTTTGAGTAGTTAATTAGAGACCGTTTAAGATAATTCATGTTTACTTGCGCGCTTAGTACATGTTTGCCACAAATAGACTAATTTTCGTTAAATTAAAATATTTTTATTAACCCCAAGGGTAGCTCAATTGGCAATTGAGCTCAAGGGTTTGCTTGAGTCAGGGTTCAAACCCTGCCTCAAGCAAATTCTTGAAAAATCTTTGGGGGGCCAGAGGAGGAAAGTGTCTCCTTCTCGGTTGGGGGATTAGTCTCATCCCGTTGTTCCAATGAGGCCCTAGCCTACAGGGCCGTACTCCGAGGACAAGGTGACTGAAGGAGGTTGAATGGGGATACCTCCGGGTTATACAAAATATATATATATATATATATATTGATTGTATAAGTAAAAGCGATTGGTCGTTGTTATCAAACTAAAAGTTGTTCAACTTATTACTCCAAAAAAATCTGGTTTAGAAAATCGAATCCCATTAATTATTATCAAAAGAATTGGTAAAAAAATGATTTACGTAAGATTTACCAAAGAAAAGAAGGTTAGTTGAGAAGACGATGCAAGAAGACTTTGAATGTTTTATGAGTCACATTGATACATTAATAATTAATGGGTGTATTGCAAGTTGCAACAGAGGTTGATCAGCTTGTACTTCAACAGAACCCAAAAGCAGACGTCACAATTTAGATGAAAACTTACTCCGACTATTGTATATACATTCTTTGTATGCAAACATATTTGGTAATCTTCTGTTTCTACTTAGTGATCTTAGTTATTAAAACAAGTTATTTAATCCATGTAAAATATTAAAATACTATTTTCTTTAAAACATTTTAATGCATGCTGAGATTTAAAAATAATAAGTTTGTCGAATAATTTCTATTTTAACAAAACGTCGGAAAGATGCGTAGTCTCGAGGTGATATTCTAATTAAGGCTCTTTGAGACATTTCGGATCTTCTTGCACTGTATTATCTCGTTTGTTATTGGGTTGAATTTGTTTTTCCATTGGGATGAAAATCGATAATCACACACAAATTACAAACAAAAAGAGAAAGAGAGAATTAATACATTGATTTACCATGGTTCACCCAGCTTGTCTGTACTATATTCATCTCACCGCAATTAGCTACAAGTCACTCAGTTTACACGTAGAATATAAATAGAATTAGAAAACACTAACAACAGCTATTCATGGGCCCAAACTCAAACTAATAAGAAGGGACCCAATAGCCTTTTCTGCTGACCCCGACAACAACACACTCATCAGCGTGTGAAATATGAGCCATATCCAACAATTACGCCCCATGGCCTCGCGAGATTTTTTTTCTTTTTTCTTTTTTCCTGGTGAAAGATCCGTAGACATCACCCCGTAGAATTCAATTTTTTTTCCTTTCAAAGTTTCACATGGGGTACCTTGCGGAACAATTTGAATTTTGAATTTCCCCCTCAGTTATGCAGCCCTCCTGCCTTTTGGGATCTAATTTTTTTTTTTTTTTTTAAAAGCAATTTTGCAACCTAAGGGGGAACTCGCACAACCCCCATCACCACAACTGACTACCCTCCTACAAATACCCCTCCACCCCTTTCACTCCCTCCTAATTTTTATTTGCCTCACCTCTTATTCTCCTATCTTTTTCATATTTTCTTCTATGTAATGGGTTTAATTTATGCAATCATGTATTACAATGATAGAATATATGAAGGTGCTGCAGGATAGATGCTTGAGGGACAAACCAAAGGAATACAAATACGATGTAGGATCACCTTGCATGAATCGAAGTTAAAGATTATAGAGAAATTGAAGCTCAGTCCCATTTAGTCGGTGTCTCAGTTAACTGGCCTATACAACACAATGGAGAAATTTGCAGTGCTTGCTGATGATGACAATGTTGATATGATGTTTAATGTGTTTCAATAAAAGTCTTTTCAACAATGTTAACAATCTACAATGACAATGCTTGAGTTGTATGCTCGCATTGCCTATGCAAGCAGTTCTTTATTGCCAGTTGAGTCATTAGATATAAATTTGCCACATTCTAATGCTCCATCAAATCACTAGCTGAATACATCTATTGAGGATGAAGACGATGCAACTCATGTGGATGCTTGTTTGGGTCCCTCGGATGAAGAAGAACACGAAGAAGTTCCTCCTGAGGATAGTGATTCTTATTTTGATGTGGATGTCAATAATGTCTAGAATGTCATCGTGACTGATTAGTTATTTAACATTGTGATTTGTTTATTTTAAATATTACATTCATGTGATACTCTACTATGGAATGCTAGTCCGCACTATACTTATATTATTTGGGATAACCTAGATCAAGAAACAATTGTTGTTTTGGGGGGGGGGGGTTGATGACATGAATAATATGTTGATCAAGAATTTGAAAGCAAAGAAGTAGTACATACACCAATAAAATGTTATTGTATTAAGGTATATCATACTTTTTTGAAGAGGAAAACCAATATAATAACCTAGGAAAAATTATAGATAAAATTAATAATAATAATGATAATGTATACTCTTATGGATATGATTATATGATGTTAGACATATTGACTTTGGCATAAAGTGATGTTATAGGAATAGGCATTGATATATTTATTGACTGAGATTAGTTGTCATTAATTGTTACCAGTGTGTCATTATTTGATTATAAAATTGTAAGGTTAATTAGTGGTAACTTTAGTTTGTAACATTCAATATTTATTTTTGGGGTTATAATTTAATTTGTAATGCTTAGCAGTTATTTTTATTTAATTTTGTAACTGTTAAGATATGGATTAATGATAATTAAAGTTTTTATGATTACCATTAACATTACTTGCAATTAATGTCATTTTTTCGTTACAAAACCTCAGCTATAAATAGGAATTTAACCTAATAAATCAAACTATTTTTATATTCTCTCTCATTCCCTACATCTCTCTATTTCCCTTATCCCAGCTCTTTCAAATTATGTTGCAATTATTTCTTCACTTAGCTGCCAAATACGCTTTCCCTCGTGAATCACTATTCTCCTAGGAAGCCCTTCAAACACGGAGTTCAGGTAGTCTTAATCTGTAGGTTAGCTATATATTTTGTTATATATAATCTGAAAATTTTAGGCCATAGGTTTGTTTTATTTGAATTTTGTTATATGCAATTCCAATCTCCAGGGAGTAATAAATTAGTTTATATGGATTTTGTTTGATGTAATCATAATTTTTAGCATATCATGGGTTAGTTTTATTTGAGATTTGTTATATGTAATTCTGATCCTTAAGTTATTATAGGTTAGTTTTATATGGAATTTGTTATGTGTAATCATAGCCTTTAGGTAATCCTAGGTTCTTTATATATGAATTTATTATAGGAGAATTCTAATATGTAGGTTAGTTTTAAATGTATGTTAATAGTACAATCCTAATTTGTAGGGTAACTTTATCTAGATTTGGATAGAATACTGTTAATCCCCATAGAATTGTAGGTTAATTATATATGAATATTATTGGAAATTTTACTAGGTTTAATCTTAACCTCTAAAAGATCATAGGTTAATTACATAAGAATTTTGTTGGGTTTAATCTTAATCTCTAGGAAATCACAAGATTAATTATATAATTATTTTTGGGTATAATCTTAATTCTTTAATGATAATAAGTTGAGATGCTGGATAATTGATTATGTGTGAGATGAATCTTACTTTTGATAGATGTTGGATAATTGATTATGTATGGTATTTCACCTCTAATAAGATGTTGGATAATTGATTATGTGTGATACAGATATTACCTTCGATAAATGTTGGGTAATTGATGTGAAAATTATGATACTCTTCAATAATTGATGTGAAAATCATGATACTTTTCAATAATTGATGTGAAAATTATGATACTCTTGGGTAATTACTTTGAAAATTATGATACTCTTTGAGAAATTTTTACAAGTATATGGTTTGTGACAAGATTGAATTTCCTTAATTGTGTGTGATTGTGTTAAGGTAATAATTGAAACATAGCTTTTGAGATGGTACCTATTGAAAGTGAGGAACACAATCTTTGGGCTTTATGCTTTCGATGTTATATAATGTTATCTATCTTCCCAAAGTGGTACCTGGCAACAAGTACTGGTAGTAACTTTAGGGAGAGGTGTGCGCACTAGGATTTGATGTTTATGTTTTGATGATGGCCAAATTTGATTATACGTGGATGACAACATGGTTTTCCTAGTTTATCATAGTTCTTTTCCAACTAATGAGACTAAATAAGATCAATAATGGAAATGACATACTTAAATTGATGCTTGAGTTGATAATGATGATTGATTGAGTTATGATTATCCTTATTGTGTTTTGAATTGGGATTACTAACTTTTTGCTGATTGCTTGTGTTTGTGTGTTGTGATGATCTTTCAAGGGAGCAGAGACCCTCAATGAAGCAGCCTGTTTCGAAGGTTGAGGCTAGCAGTGGGTATGGAAGATAGCGTCTAAGACATTTCAAGTTAGGCCCGAATATTATAAATTTTATGTTTAGGATTTAATAACTTATAAGACATATTTAAGTTAACCTTAGAATCTGGATTTACATCTTGAAGTTTTAAATATTTACATTGAATATACTTTTGGCATGAGTATGATAAAGTTAGTATTGCATTTGTCCCTGTTATATGTGCGATGATAACATTTCCCCAAATTGGCTTTAGTTTAGCTTATGCAATATTTATTAGATCCTAACAAATAATTAAATGTGATTTTTTGATAATTTCTCTATTATAAGAATATTTTATTATTTAAAAGAAAAGAATTGTTAGAAATTTGGGTGTGTTACGGCAAAAAAAAAAAGCTACATATTTGCATTGTGCTTATTCATTAGAGAGCTTCTAAACTACATGGATTTAAAGTGTCTTATCGAAAAACTTTAAAGGTTAAACAAAAAGGCGTAGTAAAGATATTTGGTGATTAGGATGAGTTGTATGCTTCTTTGGAAAGATAGTTAAAGTACATGCTGTTATTTGCTCGAGGTTCTTATTAATCGACTTCCCTATGTTTTAGACGATGAGCTTGATGAATATCGTGATATGTTTCATCGTATTTTTTGGACATTCAAATAATGCAGTGATGCCTTCAAATATTCCAAACCTGTGATACAACTATTCACTAATTAAAACAATAAAAATTAAATATTTTAAATTACATTGTTAACACACTAAAAATTATCACTAATCACTAAATATTGAATAAAATATCTAAACACAATTAATTACACATGTCAAGGTTAGAATAACAATATAATTTAATTTAAAATATTATCACAACTATTCACTAATTAAAACAATGACTATAGCTTACCAAAAAAAAAAAAAAAACAATGACTATAAAACCAAAAAAAAAAAAAAAAATGACTAAAAAACCAAAAAAAAAAAAAAAATAACAAAAAATTAACCACAAATTAAAATATTTTTTTGGTAGAAAAAATTATGTATTTTATATTGCACTACTAACAAACTAAACATTAATCACTAATCACTAAGTAGTATGTCTAAACACCAATAAATCACTTAAATATAATTACTATCTGATTCATTATTACAATATTGCTAAAAAAGAGAGAGTAGTAAACATATGCTAACCTTTACTTGGAGTGAAAAATGTAGAGAGATTGTTGTGAAGAAATTTTGACTTGGATTGGGAGAATGGGAGAAAGAGTAGAATGTTAAATGGTAGAACGAGAAAGAGTTGGAAACTTATAGAGTAAAATGATGAAGAATGGAGTGAGTGAGAGTTTAGGTATGTGAGATTATGTATAGGGGGGAGAATGGGGAAGGGATGACTAATATTGTGCCAAGTGGCACTCTGCCCGAGTTCCCAAGGAGTGTTGCTGTTGCCGAATTCCTCTTCTTCTTTTTTTCTCTTTTTTTTAAAAAAAAAAAAGTTACCAAAATGGGTGTAGAACTGATGGGAGAAATTTAAAATTCAAGCAGTTCCACGGGGTACCTCTTGGAAAACTATTCTCAAAAGATTAAAAACTGAAGCTCAACGAGATAATGCCCACGGAACTTTCACACAAAAAAAAAAAAACAATGAATCCTGCGGAGCTGGGGCTGGGGCTGAATCAAACGGCCCCCAACGAAAAAAACTGCAACCTTACACCAAAATAGATAATACAACGCAAGAAGAGCTCAAATGGGTGAGAGCCGATATTCTAACGGGAGACGGTACCTATCGGCATTTCACTTGACGTGATGTTGATTTTCAACTAAGAAAACCAATCCATGAAAATTCGTAGAATCCACGCAAAAGGCCCCTCAATAATAACTCGACATGGGAGGGACTATTATAAATTGACTATTCGTCCACTCTCTGCCTGTTTTTTGAGTTGGAAGTTAATAGAAAGTTGAAGAGAATGCGATGATCAATTCATTATTAACGTGCTTGCAAAACCACCTTGCCCATGGCACTCGTTAAAATAAGACAAATAGTCTAGCTCGGTTCAGGAAAATAAGAAAATTAGAGAAGTCATCCTGTTTCGATGGAGAGAGAAGACTCAAGTGATGAAAGGTTTACTTTTACAAGCCCGGAAACAATGATTTACAATTTATACAACTGATTAATTTCCAAAAGCTACATGGTGGGAGTTCCCCCTGAAGGAAAAAATATGGCCGACTGACAAAAAAAATGGCACCTATATATTCTATATTTTCTTATTTCTAAAGAACATTTTAATTGAGGAAATCAACCACATGCAAGTCACAAACCACTGCTTAGGCTGATCGAACAGCTTGAATGTCGACTTGTTCGAATCTTAAGTGAATGCAGCAGCAGCTTCTTGTGATACATATGCTGCTGGTCCTTTGAACCACAACCTGTAAACTAAACTTCCAGATATGGCTCCTGTCGAGATACGCAAAAAATTATTTAACCCTCATAGCCAAATTATCTACGAGAGGTCTTTATGAGAGAAGGGAAAACACATAAGATGGAAATGAATGTAGAAATACTAAATCGTTCTAGATCGAATCTGGAATTTGGTTTCTTTTCAAAAAAATTGATATTTTTGAATGCCTATTTGAGTAACCCGTGGATCATACCAATCCAATTACTTTTTTTCCATGGTAATGAAAATTTGAATGTCATTGAAAAAAAAAAAAGTAATGGAAAGAAAAAAAAAAAGATATTTCTCGACCGTCGAAAAAAAATTATTTAACCCTCATAGCCAAATTATCTACGAGAGGTCTTTATGAGAGAAGGGAAAACACATAACTAAGTGTAATATATCGTCCCAACACAAAGAAGACAAAAGGAAACAAGCTGTCAGAAATTAATTAAGAGGATTGGATGATATGTAGGGAAGTTTATAAATGGACCTCGACTAAAAATAAGCAAAGCCATAACGTACGAACCTCCAGATCCTAAAGCTACTAGGCCACAACAAAGTCATCCAAAAACATCAGGTAGTAGGCCGTGTCATTGTAGATAAACCTCGTCCCACGGGAATAACACCTGGATAAGCATCACCCGATTCTTCCTCTTCTAAAGGTGCTGCATAGTAAGTGTAAAAGATTGTAGAATTATTTAAGTAATCAGTTAATCACAATTACATAATTTGTGCTTGCTCAAATGAGACAGATTTCTTCTTCTGAAATGATGAAGTAGAGCTGCGTAGACAATGTGCCATAAAGCAACTTTATCAACATTCAAAATATAGCCAGTCCGAGGATGATTGAACATAGTTGAATGGTTTACTTTAGATAAGATCTTGTGCTTGTGTAACCTAAGGAACATGTTTACTTACATCACAGCAGTTCAGGATTTCAACTTCTGAAAGGAAGAACTTGTGTCATGGAACATGTCAGAGCTCAAGGCCAGATTTGGAATTGATATATCCCATTTCCCACTATGTTTGAAATATTCTTTCAAGATTAAAATTTTAATGCTCAAAACAAGGAATGAAAGAAGCAATTGTCAAAGCTACAGCTCAAATTTGGAAAAGAAATTAGAATCCAGATTTAAGTTCCAAAGTTGTAGTAATACATATGGTCCTCAGAGAAATTAGCAAAGCAAAATTCAATATCAACTATTTTGAGAATACTACTGTACCTGCTATATCTTGTGCAGCCTGAGCACCAGCAATCCCAATGCATGAATATAGAGAATTCTCATCCACTTTCAACTGATCATATGCAAGGTATATATCCTCAATAGTAGCAGCTTCATACAGAGAAGTTAGGTCCTTGATACATGATATGTCCTGGATCCCACAATCAACATTACAATAGTACAATAACTTAGAAGAAGCATGTGTGTGAAAGATTAGAAGCATAATCTTCATCGAATTCTAAATTTGGCAGGACTAAAAACTTTTAACCAAGTTTTGTTCACAATAAAAATAAAAAACTGAAAATCCCAACTGCATGTCAATATTCGTACATTCCTATCTCACCTTCCTTGGAACAGAAGAAGATTGCAAGTGAGCTAACAATCCCAGCCAGTAGGCATTTGACTTAATTTCAGCTTCATGTCTCATAAGAAGGGTCCTCTTGGCCTACATTAGAGAAGAGCATAAAGGAATTCTCATATTTTCAAGTCATAATAAAATATGTCGCAATAACAAAAAGAAAATTTAAGCCATATTTGGAAGTAGAATGAGGATGTCAAGTGCATTTTTTAAGCTAGAAAGATAGTTTACTGACTTTGCTCTTTTCTTTTCTTTTATGGATAAAGGAAGAAATCATCAAGGGGAAATGGATAGAAATCAGGAGGATCGAGTTTACAAAAGAAAGAAAAAAAATAGATAAATTAACCAAATTTGAACACTGATGATGTATGTTTTGCAGAAAAATTTGCCTAAAAATGCTGAACTAAATTGTAATGTAAAAACAACTCGAGCATATCTAATAACTAACCCTGTCTAATTCCCTCTCAGTAATTTTGTTGCTATGCAAACCTCTAAGAACATTCTTGCATGCATCAACAGCTTTGTGCACCTGCAAATCAATTTGGCCTGAAAATTTGGAACAGAAGGAAATTGACAGCAAAAATAAGAAAAGTGAATGGTATAAGAATGGAGCGCACACCTTGCTTGGAGTTGATGTCACAGAGATCACATACCATCCTAGTTTAAGCCTATCAAACAACTTTAATTCAAATGACACATCATATGTTAACCCCAGCGAATCTCTGACAGTTGTGAAGAGCCTGTTCATAAAACATGTAATCAGATTTCAAGCATAGATTTCACCCAGTGAATTTTTTATTTATTTTTTGAATATAACACTATAGTCTAAGAGAACAAGCCTAGAGCAGTGATCACTGTTCCTTTGTATTGAAAGGTCACAGGTTCAAATACAAGATACAACCACTTTGCAAATATGTAAAGGTAAGATTGGATGCAAGGATTGCCCTCACCCCTACCCTCGCTAGTGAGGGTTTAATGGGGAGTGGTGGTTTATAACACTATCATGTATTTAGGATACCTAATAGAAGACATCGTAGATATTTTCACAGATTTCTGCCAAAAATATTGGGGTTGGTCTGTTTTGAGCATGAAGTTGATCAGCCTGCCCCAATTTTGGCATTAAAGTGAACAGGCTGACCTGATTTCAGGCTGACCTGATTTCAGCCTGGAAGTGAGCATGTGTCTAAAATTTCCACACTAAGCTAACTACGGTGAGCAAAAAGAGCTTACCTAGAATTTATAATCTCAGAAAGAAGCCCCATTGTTATACCGAAGAAAAGCGGATGACCACGAAGGCTCCTTTGCAAACCACCTTCTGTCTGTGGAGCATCAGATTTTGACCGATCATCTACACAAGCCGTTTCCAGCAATTAATGATTAACAGTAATTCTGAAATGATAATTTTTAAATACAGTGTAGGATAGGATGACCATAAAAAAATAAATAAAATCAACAAAGCTCACCATCTATTGTTGATGCATTATTAATTGACTCCAACAGGTCTTCACCATTAACAGTAAAACCCCAACGGTTTGGTGCTGGCCCAGCAATATAAGCACATGCCCTCTCATCGGTGTCCTTTAAAAAAACCTGCAAAAATAGCAAAAGAAGATAAACACATGTCACAAGCTTAATGCATTAAAGTATTAAAGTATTGCCACTAATTTTGAAAGTCTAAAGAAAAAACCAAATTTGAATATGCAACTAAAATTTGTCCCACAAATTTACTTGTGATTAGGGGTGGTAAACGAGCCAGGGGCTTTCAGGGGCCTTTGGCTCGGCTCGTAAAGGCCTGAGCTCGTTTAATAAAAGCTCGTGTTGGAACCAGGCTTGGACTTGTATAAAAGCTCGTTTAATAAAAAGGCCTCAGGCTCTAATTCAGAAGCTCGGCCTTAGAGCCTCCCAGGCTAACCTAGTATATAAATATTTATTTATATTTTTTATACTACTTGTAATAACTCTCTCTTTCATCAATTTATTTCACCCCATTTTATTGGTTTAACAAACTTTTTGAATGATTTTGTTCTATATTATGCTATTTGGATATATTATGTATATTTATGGAATTACTAGTGTTGTTCTATATTATCCTTCATCCTCCTTCACACAAACAAACCCACAAAAATTCATTCGTTCCACTATGCACTGCTTGTTTGTGTCAATTTATTTATTTATTTATTTTATTTTTGTTTGCACTTTTTTTAAAATGGGCTAAGATAATATAACCTATTATCTACCTTCTCTCACTTTAAATTTTTTTTTTATTGTAGACTTCATAAATTATTGCTGCAAATTGGAAGCTAAGGTTTCTATATGGAAATTTATTTTTTGTGGAATTCTGTTATCTTATTTTTATTCTTTAACTTACTAACAGGCTAAGACAGACTTCACACAGGCTTTTATTTTTTGTAAATAAACCAGGCCGCAGGCCAATATTATATTCGTGACAGGTAATAGGCTAAGGCCAGTAAGACACGTTTAAATACAGGCTTGGCCCATTAAGATCAAAGCTCGGCCCGTTAACACCCCTACTTGTGATATTAAGTTCTCACAAAACAACGTATGCCTAAAGGTAATTTATGCTTAGCTTCTTACTTCTTGAAACTGCAAATCAGATGGAGATGGTCGAAATAAGGGTGGGTTGAATTCTTGCTCTTTTTTGTAATTTCTTGTGGCCTGAGCTGTGCCAAGGTAATCAAGAATACAAGATTCAATGTCTTCCTCAGAGAAGTCACCGACAATGCATACCTGAAGAACACAAAAAGATTTTAGTATTTGAGTGTAACAGTAAATGGACAATGCATGCAATATAATAATAACAGACCTCCATGTTATCACCGACAAATTGATTCATTACTGCATCCTTAACAGATTGCAGGGTTAAATTTTCTAGTGATTTTGGTGTAGGCTCAATAAATCGCTCGTCACCATCCAACATTGCTACCATGAGTTTGTGAGCAGTTGAGCGTTCCAAGCTCTTGGGGATGGATCGATAATATGACAGATACAATTGCCTCGCTCTATCAAAAGCATCGTCTACCCAGACACTATGCTGCACAACAGAAACATCATGACGAATGTATCAGAACAGAGTTATAATGAAGTACACATATTGCAGTAATAGTAATACAGCCAGGAATTATGTAGATACAACCTATGTTGATAAGAAAAGGCTTCTGGTAACAATTGGCAAGATGCTTACCTCAAGCACCATGTGAAGTAATTGAAAGGCCGCACGCATCCCATTGTCTCTTAAAGTAAAACGGAACTCCATAGCTATGAATTCCTCCGTAGATTCCAAGGAGCAATTTATCAGGTGATTCACACAGAAAAGTTCAACCTGTTATTATGCGTGAAATACAACATATTTAGTAAATGGAGGAATATCTCAGTTCGCGAGTGTAGATGACATATTTTTGCGCATGAGAAGTTCAAATAATAGTATTTATGGGGGCAAAAGGAATAATCTGGGCAGAGTTCTCCTGACATGTTCAAAATTTCACAACATAAAAGGAATGATATAATCTGTGCATTTGGTATCAGACAGTACTATGATAAGAATGGCCTTTTTAACATTTGCCATAAACTTATACCAATCTGAATATCATATTAACATTCAAAAAACTGATCAATACATATACATAATTATATATTTGTGCTTAAATTTTGGTTTGTATTCAAATGAAAAGTTTCTACCTTGCATCTTAGCATAAGCATGTTCTACATTTCATTTAACCATGAATGAATCTTCTATATTTGAATTTGAAAGAAATGAAAAAGACATTATATAATCACGTTCTCGTGGTCTGTCCTGTGCAACAAATGCAAAGATGACAAGACCTAATGTTAACCATGGTCTCCCATTATATTAACAATCCATGTAGTTCTGAGAAAAAAGTTCAAAAGAAAAATAGAATGAATTAGCTAAGAAAATATTAACAAATCCATAGGCTTAAAAATGCCAAGAATAACAAGAAGGCAGAAGCAACTAAATAGATTAGGATGAGTCATTGGAAAATAGAAACACATCCTGGACATTAAAATTTGGAAACATCAGTTAGTAAGAAAAGTTACCTGCTCCCTTGAGAAGTTGCCAACCCGACCACCCTCACTAATTGTCCTAACACCCACAATCACAGATCCTCTTGACTCGGAACTCTCAGCCGCCCGTCCACCACCAACAATGAGCCGCATCACACCACTTTGTGTTTCAGTTTTTGATATCTGTCAACAATAAAAGGCATTAATAAGTACAAGAAAACCAATAACATCTGCAGTGCAAGTCCCGAGTTCTTCATGCCAATCTCAAAACACTGTCCATACCATTGCATTTATGAAATCAGTTAGAAATTTAATGGCAGTACAAATATAACAGGAAGTTGAAAAATAATATTATGATAAGTTCCGTCTCCTTACAATAAATAACTGTACGAAAGAATAAGGAATCCATGAACACCGAGTCACCATTTCTAGAATGTTCGGTGGTGAACGAAAGACACCTTTTAGCACTGAATGCAGTACAATGACAGAGAAAGGAAAATTAAGGTACTAGTATCATGGGAACCTCAATATAAATCACATAACATACCTTGTAATTAACAGGAATTCCATTTGCAAGACGGCGCTGGGTGATCCCAGTTTCCTCATCATAAAGCTTCGTAGCATCTATTTCAGGATTTACAGGAATAAAGGCTGGCTTGCGCTGCTTTTTTAACTCTTCTAGCTTTGATGATTGTATCAGTTCTTTTGGCACCTCAAGCTATATATGTATTTAAGCAATTAGCTGAAAAGCAACAAGTATATAGACAAGATGCACCCAGCTAATAAAGGGAATTGGTTCTCATCAATAGAATTTCACCATCCATATAAAATGAATAATTTAAATCAGTGAGGTAGATTCATATCATCGCACATGAAAAATAAAGTTACCACTCATGTTGAGGTTATAGCTCATAGGAAACAAACCAATTTTTGAACATAATAAAACATCAAATACACAGTACCAATAGACAATTCATCAGTCATTAGGCAAAAATAAAATACTCTTAATCTCAAATCACGATCAACTAAGTGACTGACAAGGAATTAAGTTGAATGAAAAGGTACCTCAGGCTCTGGCTCAATAGGTTCATCCAATCCAGCTTTGATAGCATCTGTAATTTCAGTTGATGATATCTTGAATTCTGTTTCACCGGCTCCCTCAATGTGAAATTTTTTTGGAACACATGCAACAATTGCTGCAGGAAGGGGTGCAGTAGGCTTTCCAAAATCAGCTATAAATTCTAAAACCTTGGCACCAACAGTATTAACCTGCACCAGAAGATATTCAAAATAAAAGACTAAGCAGTACCAGCTATCTCTTTATAATTTACCAAAAAAAAGTAAACTAATTTTTTTTTCCTAAGATAACTCTTTAAGTATATTGTAATTAAATTAAAATAAAATAAAATATGCATTACTTTTGTTTAATTTTTCAATAAAAAATTGAGAATATGATGCACAAAAACAAACGGGATACCAAAAATATAACATCATAAAGGAACAACAATCACAACCAACTTAAGATTTCTTTAAAGTGACAACGGCACTATTGATCCTTAAGAAAGCAATCTACGATAGTGTGAATGAAACTAATACCACTTGCAAGGAATGCAGAAATCAATAAGAAACAGGAAAAATCATCCTCTCTTATCAGGATAAACAAAAAGGTTGCAGTGAAAATTCGAAAATTAATGCAAAGAGATATCTGCACAAGCACTTTGCATCAGCTCATGCCTCCAACAGAGACTAGTATTTATAAGTTATTATCACAAAATAAGAGTCACCAACAGCAAAAAGGGAGGAGGGGTTTAAACAGAGCATAAAAAACTGCAAAAGGTTTAATAAGCATGAAAATACCTCCTCAAGGGTAACTGTCCCAGCAACAGCGAGTAAACTTTCATGCCCTTGTCTCTGGTCCATAACTTTATGGCCTAGAGCATCACTTTCCATGATAAAATCCAAGTTATCAACAGAAGATACATTATCAATCATGGCCGCTAGGTGTTCACTATCTTTTAGAAGGGCATCTAAATAACGAGTTAATTCACCCTGGGTAACACCATACTCTTTAAGTCTCCGAACCTGCATCACACAAATTTATATTAGACTCTCGTAGTAGAAAGAATGCAGTAAAGGTAGGCTATCATTTAAACAATTTGAAACCAAAATCAATGTAGTTTTTCTATGCAACTTTAGTAAATCATAATGGTATTTGGACTTGTTAAATTCATTGTCATAAATTCATGCCATTTTCAATCTTTCGAAGTTAAACATAAGGAACAAAAAACCAGCAATTGAAATATAAACAAAGTGGAGCATAAAATAACTAACTGAACTGAAACCACCAATGGAAAGAAAATTAAAAATTGCATCATTGCAAAGACAGTCAAAGCACAGCAGAAGAAACAAACCTCTTGAACAGCAACTCTAATTGCATTATGGCAATTCTTTGGTTCTGCAGTTATGGTGAGAGTGGTCACTGTACATCCTTCCCTTCCAGAATCACTATGATCTAATTCAACTGAAGTGAATGGTGGATTTGAACTCTGCAAATTTCATGCATTAGTTACACATTTAGATGCTTCAGAAAGGTCATGGGTTCGAATCCAGGAAACATCCTCTTTGCAATTATGCAAGGGTAAGACTGCGTGCAAGGTTTAACAGGGAGTGGTTTTTTAGTTACAGATTTAGATGCTTCGGATGGGCTATCCAAGGGCCGACCCAGTTCAAATACCCACTTCGTGAGTGTCTGGGGAAGGGAATACTCTAGGCAGTCTTTCCCCTACTTTTTGCAGAGAGACTGATTCGAACCCGCGACCTGACACACCACGGCAAGCAAGCTTACCGCTGAGCCAAGCCGGTCAAGTGTACAAGGCTCCCTGATTTGCGATGATAGGGGTGAGGGTCAATTGTATACCGCATTACCCTTACATTTTTGCAAAGAGGCTATTTCCCAAACTCGAATCTATGACCTTCCGGTCACAAAGAGCAACCTTACTGCTACACCAAGGCTGGCCCTTTGATGGACCATCCAAAAAATTATAAAAAAAGCTACCAAACAGAAAAGGTCCTTTTATTAAAAAATAATCAATTAATTAGCTAGCAGACAGCCTTTGTGGGACTTGTCCAAAGGGATAAAAGATTATCAAGTGAAAAAGAATTCCACAAAATGGAGGTCACTTGTTATCTCTGCCAATTAATTGGGTATAATTTGTGGAAAACTTACAGACCTAAACGGCAATACATTTTTGTTAGAGTGACTGATTTGAACAATGAGCTGGGCTTAACTGTATGCACACTTGTGACCATCATTTTGTATAGATAAATACAGACACATGTAGTCTAATCAGTCGGATTAGTAACTCCAGTATTCACATAAGAGTCTCATTTTCTCACTGTTACATCTCTTTCTTCTAATTATTATTCTCAAGCAGTATTGACATACACCAAAAAACTTCTTTTGCTGTACTGCCGGAGGGGAGAACTTATTAACAAAGACACAAGACTGACATCATCTCTGAGAGCAAGTGAACCATTTTTGCTTAAACCCAAATAAAGCATCAAGTACTCAAGACACAAAATCACATAAAAAGGACAAACCCCAGTGTACAAGGCTCCTTGACTTTGCGAGGGTAGGGGGTGAGGGTCAACTGTAAGCAACCTTACCCCCATTTTTTTTTTTGCAAAGATGTTGTTTTCTAGGCTCAAACCCGTGACCTCTCGGTCAACCTTACCACTGCTCAAAGGCTCACCCTCATACAAAACAATCATATAACGAATTCCTACAGTAGCCATAAAAAGACAGGATCTATAAATAGCACAGTAGCAGATACAAAGAATTTCATCTCACCTTATATCTTGTATTAATACGAAAATGAAGAGCAGACAAAAATATTCTTTTCATCAAGACATTACGCAAATCTCTGTATGTTTTAACTTTATTCACTGGAATCTGCATAAGATTTCAATAAGATCATTAATAAAGAGATGGAACATAAACATTGTAATATTTAAAAGCATGTGACTAAAACACGAGAGGAGGAATTTTTTTAAAATAAAATTATGAAAGGAAAGAAAAGTGAGGACCATAGCTGTCAATCCCAAATAATGCTGTGGAGCAGCTGACCCTATAAACACTTTTGCAGGATGACCGTTATACCAATGAATATGTATAGAAGATAAATAATATATACTACACAAGACATAAATGCTCAAAAATAAAAAATTAAAGACATATTCATCATTAATAATCAAAAGTCATAGTCTAGACACACAATCACTATCAATCTAAGGCATTATTAACAAGTCATTAATCATCAATAACAGCAAAAGTCAAGGAGCATATGGGGAAAGAAAAGGGAAAGAAAAGTTCAGAGCTATGTGAACGAGGAAGAAGCTGGGAATGACTAAGATGTGGGAAACATGGGTGACAGAGCAAATACCTGAGAACAGAGACTGGGACTGCCGGAAAAAAGGAAGGATTTGGCCAGAAAACGCTTAAGCTTCGGGGATGTAATCGAAAAACGCGTTGGAAGAACACTGAGGTGCAAACAGAGGGTAGAACTGCTGGTTTTTTGACAGATGAAGAGTTTCTAAACCTAAAATCCTTCTGATGCAAAAAAAGTGTGTAAAATTGCAAAAATCTACCTAACAAAATGAGTGTGCAATGGAATAAGGAGTGGACAAAACAGGGATTTCGTCCCTGTTCAGTGTCGCAGCTGCTATAGCATGATTTTATTCGTGAAAGGCTGCAATCTCAGACACAATCTGTGCAAAGCAAAAAAGTGACATGACAGAACTTAAAGCTGCCAGAGGCTGCTCCACCCCATATCATTGCTATAGTGGCATGATTTGCCGCTATTAACTACAATATCGAGGACCTGATAAAGATATGTTTGAAGTTGGGAAAATTATAGTTCCATGAGCTGATGTTTTCGCATGCAGGGACAATTTGCATATGAACTGGTGGAGACGTGACAGTATTCCATCTTATCTCTTAAGTTTACCTTATCGCTCAACACTGAAGTATACTCCTATTTACAACAAATAGATCAAGACAACATCAACTGGACAGTTTATAAGATTATAATATCCCTAGAGTATTCCCTTTCCCAGACACTCACGAAGTGGGTATTTGAACTGGGTCAGCCCTTAAACTATTCACTAGACCAGTAGATCTTGATGACCACTAAATCAATTATTCATATCCTTTTCATATGCTATGTGCAATATCGGATTAAGCATTTCGCCACCAACAAAGGTCTTGATAATCATCCTTCCAAATATGTTATCAGCTCCAAAAGAATTTAATCACATGCAATTAAAATAATAAAAAATACAAAGAAAAGATATTTCTTAGGGAATTATGCATGAAAAAGCAAGCGCAACTGTAAGTTGGACTCAAGATTACAATAATATAAGAAGATTTGACCTCTTTATACCTTGCAGAACATATTAATTGAAAAATTTTGAAGCAATTCATGTTGAAATATTTGTGGTGGCTTCAAATTGGAACTGCTTCCAGGATGTGACCAATTATGCTTCACAGGGGGACGAATAGCTTGTCTTTCCTTATTGAATATTTTTGATTGATCCATTGTATTGGTTGATCTTTCAATAGAATTTCCACCCAGACCAACAGAGAGCTTAGGAACAAGAAAACTAGCCATAGCACCAAATGCACTTGGAGTGGCCACAGAACCTTTCTCATTGTCTGCAACAGTTTGTCCAAAAACACCCTGCATGCAACAGCTATTTATAAGACTCCTAAATATTGTAATTAATACATAACAAAACCTACTACTTTGCAAATGTATGTTTGACGTACTTCAATCTGGTAAACAGTCTTTAAGATGTTATCAATA
Organism: Gastrolobium villosum; assembly: GCA_032173675.1. Lineage (NCBI taxonomy): Eukaryota > Viridiplantae > Streptophyta > Magnoliopsida > Fabales > Fabaceae > Gastrolobium > Gastrolobium villosum. The sequence continues at coordinate 93,794 of JAVKPL010000236.1, forward strand.
TCCCCCACAATGTACAAGGTAGCATTTGCAGGGAAATACCAACGCTCATGAAATTTCCTTATTTTATCTGCATCCCATTTTTTTATCTGTTCTTCTAATCCAATTGGAAACCTTTTGCTCAGCTTGTTTTCAGAATGCAGATGCTGTAACAACTGCAATTACAGAAATTAAAAGAAAAGCAAATAGGAACAAAAAAAAGCTTGAGTCAATATTCTGTGGAAACATCAAGTTGATAGGCCTAAACTTCCAAGGGATTTTCTGTTGCGAACCTGGCAATCAACCCGGTACTCTATTGTGTTCATCATTTGAAGCTCTGAGAGTATAGCACGCCGTTCTTTTTCAATTCTAGAAGCAAGGAACTTTGGGTGGAAAGCTATCTGCATGCATCAATAACAATAAGGTGAGTAAATGCAAACCCAGAAGTACCATATCCATTCTATTGTCCCCTTAAATCCCTCTAGGGATGGATCAGGTAGGGTCAAACAAAAGCATCAAGGTATATAAGACATGGATCAGATGGAACACCATGTTAAAGCTAATATATTATATACGCATTTCTACAAAGTAGAAGTGGCTTGTATGGTATGAAATAAAGTATACCTCATTCAAGGCATCCAAAACAAATGGAAGTAGATCCCCATCAGAATCCTGACATACAGCAACCATTTATAATTAGCATCAACAAAATATCAAACCATTCAACACAATTCAATGCACACATAAATATATTGAAAAAAAAAAGATGTGACATCTTCACTTTCAGATTGTTTTAGATGATGGGTAGTAGCAAAAATTAAATGCTAAAGAATCATAAAGCCTAGTTATGAGATACAAACAGATTTAAGAAAAATGCAGAGTACATATTGGGAAATATTGATAAGGCCAAAATTGATAAACAGAAATTAAAAAATAAAAGTTCGAAGAAATTTCTGACAAATTCAGGGGTGGAAATAATAGCGGTTTATGACCGGAGACAATGCACAAGATAGACAACTGTCAAACATCAACTACTGTGAAGGATATAATTTAGCATTTTTTTTCATGCTTTCTTTATTCTTCCTTTTTTAAAAAAAAAAAATTGTAATCCAGTCCTTCTTATGTGTGGAATATTGGACAAAGAAAAATGGACTATACTATATACCCTAGTCCCTCGAGTCCAAACCTGACTGTCCCAATTCAGTTGTAACAGAAGTCACAAACATTCATTGGTGGCAAGCTAGAGTCAGGTTTCCCTATTTAATTATGGTAATCATGTGGACGACCTGAGAGAATTATTTAAATTTCTCCCTTTAAGTGTTGTTGCACAATGCACTTTCACATGGGCCATGGGGTAATATCATTGGTATTGGATCCCATCGTTAAGTTGTGTACAGTCAAATCTACTCCCTTTTATCAATTCAAGAAAGGAGCTCCCTTCCCCCATTTTTAAAAATGATGATGAAGATGTCCAGAGGGCAGCAGCCAGCAGGCACTATGGATCCTCAGACTCCCAATCAGGTTGTCTACCCATATCTTGCCAGTATTGCTTGTAGGTCGTGATGGGCACCAAGATGGGCCATCTGTGGCCCTACCGGTGGGGAATCCACTCCTAGGTTGTCGTTTGCATTCCTAAGGCCTGTCCTCTAGGAACCTTTTGAAGGCAGGGAGAGTGACAACATACACTCCACTCATTACTCCATAAGAATTCGCATCAGTTGCAGGGTTTGGTGGCCCAAAATCGACTTGACTTCGCCAAATGGCCTCATCTCTAGAAGCCCGGCTCACGAGGTGTCCCTCTCACAGTAGGGTTCCAAACCTCACCTCACTCTTAATTTCATTTTGCCCTATTGTCATCTGCTTAACTTAAATTAGTATTCGGTAACAAAACAAAGTTCAATAAACATCCACAATTCCAAATGAAATATTTGAACACATCACATACACGCAAGATGGCCCAAACCTTAGTAGTGGTAGGAGCATGGATGTGAAACACTGTATGGTGAAAATCAGTATAAGCATTTGAACGGGCCCCTGTTCCCAGAAGCTTCTCACGTTTTTTACTTCCTAGGAAAGCAACATGTTCAATCATATGTGCAATTCCTTGTTCGTCATCCTCTTCATCTATTGATCCTGCATGAACTTCCAAGTGTGCTTCAAACCTAAAATTGAATCAGTTGATACTAAGTATTTAGCAACAAGTGCATTCTAGACAATCTGCATATGGATTTCTTACCACTGGCATATTACAGCAAAACAATGTTTAAAAGAGAAAATATAAAACTATATAAACATCGAGTGTATCAATTTTATTAATAAATATTCTCCAAGTCATGTGATTGCACATTAACTTATTCACTTCAAAGGTATTAATGTCATATATACATTTCATGTAAGAACACTCTTCACAATCACATTTTATATTAAATAAATTTCACCATTAAAACCTATGAGTTGTGCCCATAGCATTCTTGCAGAAACAACAACCACAAAGAACACTAGGCTAAGGCACTGAGGTGAGGTCCCTAGCGGGGGAACTGAAAAGAGACAAAACAATTTGCCACAAGCAAGTACTCCCCCCACCCCCCCCCCCCCCCCCCCCGCCAAAACAAAAATAACAAAAAAAACAACAACCCCAAATACATAGTGGTATTAGAATATCTTCTATCATACCCTTGATTTTGATGATTAGAATGGCATAATAAACAAAGTCAAGGATGATAAATCAGTGAGCCCACAATTCCACATTAAAACACACCCTAGTTTTGGAAGTAATTCCTAAAAATGATAGAAACCTCATGCACACCTTTCTTAACTCGGAGTCCATATGTCATTATTCTATCATCATTATTGAGCTCACCTTTTTGGTGGAACTTTATTTGGCAGAATAAGATAACGTAGCCCATTCTTTAGTTGACCTCGATACAGTTTCGGGTGAGATGGAAGTTCAGAACTTAAAAAGCCCTCTATCTGCTCTAGTTCAGAATCAAATACACTTGAATCTTGTTTTTCAGCAATACCATCTGGCCAGCTTGTACTTGCTGCGTGTGGCTCATCCGGACCAACAGTTGCCTGTGGAAGTTGAGCCCGCTTGACCTGAGAAAATACATCAACACAACCAGCTCTGATCTTATGCAAAATGAATATAAACCATTCCTAAATGCAATCACATCATAAGCAGACAATATAAAAAGCAGAACTCAAACATAAACATTGGAAGACTATACAAGGATGATACTGTCTCAAAATTTACCCATGCGTACCAGAAGCTTCAACATAAAACATGAAATTTCAAGCATCGGATTGCACTAAATATTGGTACCATGAAAATTCTTTCAGCAAGAAAAATATGAAAAGATTCAATGGACATGTTAGTTACAACAACATATAATTTGACAAAAGAGACCCTGCCTTGTTTTACTTTTATTTGGAGAATGAGTAGTACTAAAAATCTACAAGAGTAATACCCCCCTTTCTCACTCCACAAAAAAAAAAAAAAAATAACAATAAATAATAATAATAATAATAATAATAAATTGAACATTCAGATTCTTCTATGTCCAGGAAGAAAGTGATTTTGAGATGAGGTATACATAAAGATCCAATCTAAAATGAACCAAAGAGTCCTTATCTTGTGACACAGCTCACATCAAAAAGTCAAGCACCGTACTGAATGAATACCTATGAGCCAAAATTGAAGTCGGAATACTTACTGAAGCATGACGGTTAGATAACTGGAAATCAGATTTATCAAGAAAAGGTCCGGAAACACATCTTGCAAGATTTGGACGGCGTTTCTTGGTGGAGGAAAGACAGCAAGAGGTGCAACTTTGGTGTGGCAAGAAAAATGACGGTGCCGCCGGTTCACCAAGAACGGAAGTATAGTGTTTCCAGGCATCAGCCTTATTCCTTCGCAAACTCAATCCACCGTAAACAGCGTTATGCCGCCTTCTTTCAACAAAAAGAGAAAATACGAATGTTAATATAATATACAGATGCAAAACAACAACACTAGTTTGGGGGAAAACGAAATGCACTTAATGGATGAGCATATTCAATGAATTAGGATCAAGATTTGAGGCGCGCTCAAAACACGTTAGCTATTATTATATGAAACATAGTAGAGCTTCAAATTGGAAGTACGAGCAATTAAAGAGATAAAGAAATGAAGGAATTAAAGAAGAGATAGAAAGAAGTACCTTAGCGGAAGTGAAGAAGATAAGAATAAACGATTGTTACGCAATCGAGTGGGAAAACGAGTAGAGGTTCTTGCGTGACGGTGAAGAGGATGAGGATGAGGGAGGCCGAGGCCACTTCCAACGACAGAGATAGAGGTTGAAGTTGAAGTTGAAGTTGAAGCAGCCATAGCCATAGCTACAACACAAAGAAACTAAATTCACAAAGGGCTTGAGGATATTATAAACTCCGCCACCCAGCACAGCACACGACACAGCCTCTGATTTTCAGATTTTTTTTTTTTTTTTTTTTTCTTTCTTTCCTTCTTTCTTTCACTTCCCGTAAGAGTGGGATCCCCTCCTCTACGTATACGTATTCTACAACTGTCACGTGTAAACACTCGCTGTACACAAAATACTTCAATAGCGTATTAGCAATTAAATCCCCCTTTTAATTTAATTTTGGGAAAAATTTATTCATGTTGAAAAGTCATTTTAATAAATTTTTATTTCAATTTTCTTTTTATTTTATTTTATTAGAGAAAATGACAAAAAAATATTTAATATATATGTAAACTCAAGTAAGTTATTTATTTATTTTATTAAAAATATTTAATATATATGTTTAAATTACGTTATTTTAAATTCAGAAAAAAATTATAATTAAAATTTTTAAATACATAATAGTAAAATTGTATTTTTGGTTATTAATTGACCCGCCCATACCTATTATTTGTAATAACTTAATTATGTTTATTCACATTTAACTTTGAATGAAGTATCTTCTTTATTTGCGATTAAATTATGATTTATATTTATCATATTATCAGTTACCGAATAAGGCAATGGTTCTTTCTTTCTTCAAGTTTTGATTCTTGCTTCACTCATCGGGTCAAGAATATGCAACACTCTTAGATGATATCACGGCTTGTGAATCATATATTTCAAAAATTATTATTTCTAAAGTTTTGAGACCCATGAATCAGCATTCTTTATTTGATCGCAGGTGCTCTTAATTAGAAGAGATGGAACCAGTTGCGTTTCTCTGTTCCACCATCACAAGTACTATTCTCAATGAAGTTAAACACAGATATAACTGAAAAGATTATCAATATCACCTTCTAACTATGTGAATTGACTGCATCGTGGAAGTTTATTATGACATGATAATTACAGTAAATAAATATAACTTTTGGCTTCAATATGACCTTTCTAAAGGGAATCAAGAGTGAGGTTCAATGATTAAAAAAAAAAAAAAAACTAAAAATAAATAAATAAATTAAATTAAACACACTCGTAACCAGTACACTCGACTGCCACATTTCTTTTGTTGTGTGCTGCTGTCACAAGAGAATGGCTTTCTTTACACTTTGCCCTCTTTGAGATCTTCCAGCCTTCATTCTTACACAGCCTTGCAGCCAATGACTTGTAGCCACTCCTAATGTAGCTTACTAGTGCAATGAAAAGCTCTCTGAAATGTGAAATGGAAATTATAAAGACAAAAGGAACTACAAAAATCTATGCATGTGGCACAATTACTCATTAATATAAAAGGCCAATCAATTCGGAAACCAAAACTAAGTTAGAAAGCGTCATTATATTCTTTTAAAAAATGTCAATAATCATTTTGACAAAAGCAAAGATTCATTTAAAACATAACATTTCAAAGCCAATATGAAAAAATTGAGGCATAGAAGTTGAAAGGTACTTTGTACTTACAATGGTGAGCAAGGAGACCGTCCCCCATTTACATAGTACAAGAATAAGAATGAATCATAATGTTGGCCATTGATTAAATAAAATCCCTGCAGTCTTCTTACGCACTTGAAAGACATTTTCTTGTATAAATTGATTGCTGGTTCATTGTGAGAAATAACATGCAAGTAAACAGCTCGGCAGGTTGGAATACTCGAAGCATATTTTATGACCTCTCCAATCAGAGAAGTTGCTGCAGATGAGGCATAAATTAGACTGGTGTCAATTATACTATGGAAGACTTCAAGAAAATTAAACTCCTACCTATTCCATGACCTCTATATGCTTCCACTACCCCCAGCGTTAGAACATAGACTAAAGTTTGATCAGATTTGGCTGAGTCACATCCAAGAACATCCAGAATCTACAAGAGTAATAATCACAGAAAAAATTCATAATTATCGACAAAACATTACGCTTTCATACATTTATACTTTAAGGAGGGCCTACCCTATGGGACTGTTTGAACATATTTCTTGCAAAATAAATTTTAATAAGTCACTATCTAAAGGTTAGCACCACAAAACTAATAAAATAATTATGCCATGTAAGCAGAATGTGGACATTAAGGAATATATTTTTCCATCAAGTTTGTCTTGGTTTGTGGCCATGGCTTGTACATAGACATATTATCTCTGGGTTAAGAAGATTGATTGAACACATTTCCAATAATTTTTCCACGAAGAACTTGCTACATAACTCCCCTTATAGCCACTAAAGGCCCGACCCAGTTCAAATACCCACTTCGTGAGTGTCTGGGGAAGGGAATACTCTAGGCAGTCTTTCCCCTGCTTTTTGCAGAGAGACTGATTCGAACCCGCGACCTGACACACCACGGCAAGCAAGCTTACCGCTGAGCCAAGCCGGCCCTTCCCCTTATAGCCACTAACTATAACTAAACCAAGAAAGCAATAAATAGCCACACTTTCCACATGAAAGATGCCTTCCCATATAGTAGTACAAACAGAACACATGTTCTCTTTTCAGCACAAGTAGTACTAGCAATGATGCACATATAACTTTTTCATGGAATGCATAAGTAATTAAGACAACAGGCATACAATTGAACATGAAGGGGATCAACCTCGCTTTCTTTTGCAAGAATAATCCGTGTTGTTACAAATCCAATGAGTTCGTCACTTTGGCCATTTGGCCGACTACTGTCAACAGCTCCCCAGGACACAATGTCACGTCCATTTACCACATCTTGGAAAAAAGCAGATTCATACCTGGAAATTGTAAATATTTTTAAGTAAACACAATTCCAATGGCTTATATTTGAAATCAACGAATCAGCACCATGATCTCACCTGATAGGAAATAGTCTGCCATGGATATACTCTAACATGTCAAGGTCAGAAGGTCGTAAAGGCCTGTAGCATATTTTTGGTTGAATAGACACTTTTGGGTTTACCATTGAGTCTATTTCACTTAATCCCCAACAAATATCTGATATACTTGGAAAACTCTTGCAACAACAACTGCTTCCATTTACACAGCAACAATGACAAAGGCCATCGATTACTTGTTATTACTGCAATCTAAACAACAGTTTCAGAAATTCTCCATATATATCATAAATAGCACAAATAAATTAGTGAAGACAAACAAATATTTGCAAAATTTGTATCAAATCTTCCATGTAATTTTCCTTTTTCTGTAAATTTTTTTATTTTTTTGATAGAAAAAGATATTATTAAAAGGAGAAGATGGAAAGTAAAAATAAAGGAGGATAAGGAATCTGGCTAGGCAGGACAAAGAAAAGTACGATAAGGCAACAAATACAGCAAAGCTGTCCAATCTCTATACAAATCAGACAAGAACACTACAAATCATACACCTAGAGAATGAGAGCATTTCTATCCACAAATTTTTTGCCAAAAAGTGTCCAGTTGTTTATGAATTAAAGCAGCAAACAGCACACATGTGAAGAAGACTAACAAGAAAACATTCAAGAAGAATCCAGAGTCCAAACTCTACTATCTGAATTGGTATGGAATCAACTCAATTTGATTCATTTCACTGAGTTAGAGGATTACAGGTCTTGAGAACATTCGACATTCTTTTCCAACTCTCTCTCTCTCTCTCTTCCATCTCCTAATGAAAGACATTTACACTTTTATCATAAACTACTTGATGAAAAGGGTTAGAACAAGCATGCCCCTCTTTAGCCCTTAATTTTAAAGGTTTATCATCTATCATTTAACATGATCAGAAAAACTTTCCTACACTCACAACATTTTGTGGGGTCTGCAGCAAAAAAAAAAAAAAAAAAAAACTCTAACACGCAAAACGAATCTCTATAACATTACACAATTACTTTTCCTACAAAGTAACCCTTATAAAACCCTAATTTTAAACCTGAATTTTGACCTCAAATTGTTCTCCGCATAATTTAAAACCATTTCTCCAAGCAGCTTTCCACTGAAAGATAACACTCAATTAGAAAAGGAAAGGAAAGGAAAGGAAAGGAAATGATCCTAATCAGTAATCACCTAAATTGAACATGAATCATGTACAAAATAATAATAATAATAATTATAATTTTGTTTTCAAGAAGGAAAGGAAAGGAAATGATAAGCAACTATATTACATTATGTAACGCCCAAAAGATTTGAGTCGTAAATAACAGAATTAGAAAAAGTTGAAGGAACCAACCAAATAGAAAGACGCCGCAATTTTGAGTGCAGATTGCTAACATAGGATGGAATTGGCAGATAACATAGCGCAATCATTGTTTGTCAAAACTTATAACTTCAAACATAATTATGCTCTGCTCGAAAAGGGAACGCGTTTCACCCTTCCCTCCGAACAACGAAACGAATCTCTCTATTCTAACAACCCAACCTAACCCCCTTCGTTTGTTTTATTATATATATTCCTTTGTTTTTATTTTTTAATATTTTATACACTGAAATAATGATTCCATTCTTCTATCTCATGATCTAACATTCTTTCCCCTACCTTGCTAAATGGAATAGACTGATACAAATTTCTATGTCCGAGCAAGTTATACCTGGAATATTATCATTCCGTACCGAAGTTTTGTACCTAAAATTATAAATAGTAATATGTTATATTTGTATGAGTAAGGATATATTATATGTTAATTAACAAAAATTCTTATTAGTAACTTACTATTTATTAGATCACCATTGAATATCACATCAACATTGGATCAAAGAGAGAATATTAAAAGAAATATTGAAGAGAAAGAAAATGTTAATAGTAAGTTGGTACTAGAGAATTTTGATAGTAAAAATATCCTTTCTCTATCTATATTATTCAAAGTGCGCCATCATTATTTTAGAAGTTACAAAGCATTTTAAACAATAATTTGGTTTTGATTCATACATAAAGCAAGGTTTTTATAAGAGTTATGTTATAGAAAAAGTGATTATGTTATGTTATAGAGATTCGTTTTGCGTGCCAAAAATTTTTTTTGCCATGGGCCCCACAAAATATTTTGAGTGTAGGAAAGTTTTTGTGATCATGTTAAATGATAGATGATAAATCCATAAAACAAATGGTTAATAGTTTCTCTTGTAATTGTTAACCTGCACAAACAAACAAAAAAGTAATATATATTTTTTTTTTTGTAAGTTTTGGTGAATCCCGTCATGTGATGTATCTGCCCGAAAGTTAATTGTTTCTCAAACAATTAACCAGAAAAGAAAATTAAACTATTAAGATTTACAGTGTTATGGTCCAAACTTAAGGCGAAGCTTGGAGACAATGAAGATGTCACTTGGAATTGGCAAAATTTATTATTAATGTAATCATAGAAATTTTATTTAAAGATAATTCATAAGAGATGAGTGTTGTGAATTGTCATTAGGAATTGGCATAGGCAATTCTATGGAGACAGAATTAAAAAAAAAAAAAACAAATTAAAGAATCGATAAAACCTAATAGGTTGCATTACTTGTACGTAGAGACGAAAGCAGCAAAAGAAAGATGGACACTAGGGGTGCTAAACGAGCCAGGGGCCTTTGGCTCGGCTAGTAAAGGCCTGAGCTCGTTTAATAAAAGTTCGTGTTGGAACCAGGCTTGGACTTGTATAAAAACTCGTTTAATAAAAAGGCCTCAGGCTCTAATTCATAAGCTCGGCCTTAGAGCCTCCCAGGCTAGCCTAGTCTATAAATATTTATTTATATTTTTTATACTACTTGTAATAACTCTCTCTCTCTCATCAATTTATTTCACCCCATTTTATTGGTTTAATAGACTTTTTGAATGATTTTGTTCTATATTATGCTATTTGGATATAAATTGAATTTATGTATATTTATGGAATTACTAGTGTTGTTCTATATTATCCTTCATCCTCCTTCACACAAACAAACCCACAAAAACTCATTCGTCCCACTGTGCACTACTTGTTTGTATCAAATTATTTTTTTATTTTTTATTTTTGTTGACACTTTTTTTTATAATGGGCTAAGATAATATAACTTGTTATCTACCTTCTCTCACTTTAATTTTTATTTATTTATTGTAGACTTTGTAAATTATTGCTACAAATTGGAAGCTAAGGTTTCTATCTGGAAATTGATTTTTTGTGGAATTTTGTTTTCTTATTTTTATTCTTTGACATGCTAACAGACTAAGACAGGCTTCACACAGGCTTTTATTTTTTGTAAATAAACCAGGCCGCAGGCCAACATTGTATTCGTGACAGGTAACAGGCTAAGGCCAGTCGAACACGTTTAAATACAGGCTTGACCCGTTAAGATCAAAGCTCGGCTCGGCTCGGCCCGTTAACACCCCTAATTGGACACAATTGGCTAAAGGTTTGGTCCATATCTCTCAAGGGCGTGGATTTAAATCCCGCCGACTGATGTGAGGACTTTATTGGTGATGATATGTAATCCCTCCCAGAAATTCTCAAAGAGATTGGGGGATCCTCCCTGACCTACACTGAGAAATTGGTGCCTAACCCCACTTAAACTTCTTTGTTGTAAAAAAAACAGAGAGAGAGAGACATGAAAGCAGCTTGAATTTAAAAAAATGTTTATTATATGAATTTTAAACGACTCTACTATATAAGACGCAATCACAGGATCTTCATTGTTTTGTTACTTACATATGAACGATGCAAAAATTAGAAGATACATGAGCAATGCAACTTGTGAGAAAGCAATAATGGAATATTTACAGACAAACATAAATGGCATGGGAAGTCATGTGCTAGATTTTTCATAAAGACAAAAACAACCATATTCTTTGATCTTGAAACTCAAAGGACTGTTCCATTCATAAACCGATGATTGAGAACAGCCTCCGCAGTTGGTCTCTTTCGAAAGTCAGCATTTAGCATCGCCTACAAATCATGAGAGTACAACAGCATGAACTTTTGGTATAGCTCCTGAATTGGAATAGTTCACACATGAAGAGGTAATAAAACAAGCTTTTGTTGAACCAAAAAAATGCTAGAAGAAAAGACAGTACTACATCTTCATGGTTTAATTGCATAACATTTCTACGATAATACATTAAAGAAATTGTTTACGTTGGAAGGAGTAGCATTTTCAGTAATCCATAATTAAACAATTTTTGCAAATAGAAACTATTTGAAGTTAGGGAAAAGATATTGTAACAACCAATTAGTGTTACTACCAATCAATTTCACCGTTAGATCGATTATTTTGATCCAACGGTTATATTTATTCCATCTTTGTACGGTTATGATTCCCCATATTTAATATATGGGGAATCATAACCGTGCAAAGATGAAAATAAATATAAAATATTAAATATGAGAAATCATAACCATACAAATATGAAAATAAATATACCCGTTGGATCAACATAATCGATCTAACGATGAAATTGATTGGTAGTAACATTGATAGTAACACTAATTGGTTGTTACAATATCCTTCCCCTTTTGAAAAAACAATGATAATAATAACACCAACAAATAAACTTTTCCTAGGATCGGACATTTTTGTAAATCAGCTAAGTATTGTAACAGAGACTCCCTCAAAGCCATTCACTAATAGTTGCCCATATAGCAGACATATATAAATACCTGAAGTAACTCCCAACCAGCACCATTGCCAAGATCCAGGAACTCGACAGCATTTACTAATCTGTCATCTGCCATACAATACCTGCCAAAGGAAGAATAAAACAAAGCAATGAAATAATAAAACATAAATATACAGTTTCACTAGGCAGTGGTTTCTTCAGAGTTCAGCCATGCTGGATAAAATGCAAATTTAGTCCGTCAAAAATACATACTACCCTTTAACTTCGGAGCAGTAGCTACAAGACATCAGGAACTTTTGGATCCATTCCATTAATTAAACCATCAAATTATGTAAATCGATTGGGGAAGGATGAATTATTTAATAGAATGCGAAGTATCTTAGGTGTAAAATGTACAAGAAATGGGCTGAATGAGAGGAAAGTGATGTATCAAAATGTGCTTAGTCTTCAAGAAATTTTATTGTCCTTCCACTAGATATCTCTACACTTTCTAAAAGCTAGATATCTAAGTGCAGTTGGGCTAGTTTTAAAATGTAAGGTGTTTGGATAACTACCTAAATTTTTCAAAACTGGTTCTTATTTGAGATAAAACTAGTTCTAAAAGAAATATCTTAAAGTTGGTTTTTTTCTAATCCAATTTTTTCCATACTCGTGTCTTCTTTTTCATTCTCCTTTTTTCTCTCTGTTAGCTGGATTAAAGCATTGTTATTAGATGACATATAAGCAGAATCCTAACATGCCAATAAGCATGCCAAGTTTTTTGAATTTAGATAAACAGAATCCTCACATTTATATAAATGAATTCCATATTAGAATTAGCTTTGAACCAAACCAAGTCCAATTTTGAACTGGCTTATTTACATATGGACTTGCACGATGGCTTCCATCCTACACTATTTTAAACTAGTTTTCATAATTCACAAACACCCCCCAAGTCTTTTTATTTCAGCTGTTTGTTCTTGTGAACAACTCAAACCCATAATAAATACCTCAATCAAAGGGAAAATTATATTATAAAAGAACAGATGTTAAACCAGAAACATAAACTAGAAGATATCTTACTCTCGTGTTGCTTCAAGATCAAGTTGGAAAGTGTTCTCCAAAAGCCTCTGAATTTCATCGTGAATAAATACTTCAGTGAAGATACTATCTTATGACAAGGAAAACTTTCACGGAAAAGAATTATCTGCTACCAAAGACGAAGTCATATTGGCAGCACAGCTTACTTGCAAGGAAAGGCTATCCATTACACCAGCTTCACAAAATGGAACAAAAGCCAAGTATGCAAAAAGAAGACCCGCTTCGTATCTGTATCGGAACTCAAAATAAATAGGCAACCTGAAAAAGATGCTGAAACAAACTTCTGCATTAACCCAAGCTCTGACAACTTACATATCATCAGCTATTCCAAAAGCTCTTTTCTCCATTCGTGTGAATGCACCAGCACCTGAAGCTCGTCTTCTAAGCCCTTCTGGAAGTAATTCTGAATCATCTTCTTCTAAGTGCCTGGAATGAATTAATTATATGTAGCGCTATTTATGTTATGATCTACTTCAGCTTGTATGCAGAATGTTAACGTACAGAAAACATAGCAGCAATTTCAAGCACGGGCATCAGATTGACCTCCTACCTCGCAAAACTAGGAAATCTAAAGATACAATATAAAAAAATATAACTGTAAAAAGAAGATTACACCAATGGTTTTCAATTAACAGTGCAATACATTACATACAAACAGAAATTCAAAGTTCACACACACAACAAAGGGCTTGGCAAATCATTACCTTACCTTACATCAACAGAAAAGGCTAGATCCCGAAGTCTAGGAATCAAATAACGAGCTTCTCTTTCTGAAATTGTGCTGCCATCATATTAAAACACATTAATGGTAGAGTGAGAACAAAATATAAGACAAATGGAAACTCTTGAAAAAATTAAATGCTTGCTAACTGCATACTTGAGAACCACAGAAAATGGTCCTAGACTCTGGTGCAATCTGCCTTGGTCATGCATGTAAGCAAGACCACTCATAGCACCTTGAAGCAGCTTTATAATAAAATCTTGTCTTCTTTTGATTTTTTGTCCTCGTTCAAAGCGATTCCAGGAACCTAAAGCTTGGTCTTTTGATACCTTCTCACTTGCAATTTTGGCATAGTCTGCTGCGCTATATTTCCCATCATCACGAAAAGCAAGCCACTGGATAAAAAAGGTTTCTCTAACACAATTAACAGAATTGGAGCCAAGGCATGTGAAGTGAAAGAATTGATGTTAATTTCATAGGACATACCTGCTCTCCGGTACTTGTTTCAAATCCACCTACAAGGAACGTAAGATGCTGGCTGATACCTTTAGAACTGCCCTGTAAGCAAATATGCAAACCAGCAAGAAGGATTAAAAAGATTATTATGAATTGATATCAAATGATTAAATTATCTAGAAGGTGATACACATATCCAATTATCTCACTTGAAGAACCAAGTGCGAATTCAACTCATTTGCAGCCATCACATCAGCCTCATCTCCGCCAGCTCGTTTTCCAGGATAAACCTTCATTGTTAAAGAGTCTATATGTTCAATACAACAATTTCTGTAAAGAATAAACATGAACAGCTAAAAACATTGATTATGATATGACCTTAAAAACAACTGGAGTTCCTCTAAGTGGACCCTGGGAAACTCTCCCTTCATAAAGCCTGCAATGAAGCTGCCATAAGTATTATCAGTACCCACAAAGGCAGCATTTTTAATTTGGCCTTTGTTTCTTAATGTAGCTCCTATTCACCTCTAATTGGAAACCATGACATTTACCTGATCTTTACACTGCCTTCTCCAACATCTTGAGTTTTCAGTTCTCCCAAATCTGCATATGAATATTCATTGCCTGTCCCTGAGGGAAAGGCTGAGTAGCTGGCCAAATGAAGGGCAAATAAAATGACTTATCACCATCAAAAAAAATGGGAACTCTTACAACCAATTTAACCACCCTGATTTCCGTCGATCTAACGATTATAATTTATTCGAAATTAATAACATTTATTGTGTCATATTCATGGGAGGATCCACTTATCACCAAAAAAATTTACTAACTCTTACAACCAATTTAATCACCGATGATTTTTGTCAATCTAACTGTTATAATTTATTCGAAATTGATAATAGCGTTGATTTTAATTTCCGTCAATCAAACGGTTATAATTTATTCGAAATTAATAATATTTATCGTGTCACAATTATAAATTTCCAATAAATTATAACATGTAAATTGAGGAAATCTGATTAGATTGGTGGTAAGAGTTAGTAATTTTTTTTTTTGTGGCAAGTGATTCTCCCAAAAATGGATAAGAAAAAAAAAAGATTTTTTATATACCCAATGGAAATCTCGATCTTCTCAATTGTTTGTTCAGACCAACGTTTTAAAAAGTGCAAATGTCGTGAATGGGAAAGATTCTTGTTGCAGTGAGGCATTTATTTGAAGACCGAAATAGAAGAAAAAAGGGATGAAGAGATGAAACCTGGTAACGTTCATGAAGCCATAGCTCCCAATGGATCGTCCCACTTGGAACCATTCGGAGTTAGTTAAAAGGGTGGCCTTAGCTATACCTAGTCGAGATTGTGAATAGAAAGTGGAGCTCCTCGACCTTGAGATTGAGAAGGGGAAAAGGGTTGTATGACTATGAACCGAATGGTGGAAAGAAAGGGAATCAGGACATGCGGGAAGAGGAACAAGCACAACCATGGCTTTCTTTTTTTATGTTCTTCGCCCTTGTTTAAGAGCTTCGCATTTCAGTTCAGTGTGCCAGATTCATTTTCAGATTACGTTAGACAACACCTGAGCCATTCATAATTTTTACTTTAAAATTTGGATAACAAATATCATACTTTCTAACTATTTACGTAATATATATCTTTAGTTAATAGGATATGATTAGTTTATCTTATTGTCTCATTTTATGTGATATCCAATACATGATTTTAATCAAAATTTATCTTTCTCTCTCTTCTTTAGATTCTACGGGAATATTATTAGTTCTTTTTTTATTTTCCAAGAAATTAATTGAGGCAGGATTTGATCCCTACACCAAACAATCCGTTGAGAGAGAGGCTGTCAACTGAGTTACATTTGAGATTTATTATTAGTTCTTTTAACTTAAGGAATTATTGTTTCTTATGTTCTAAGGAACACAATTTTTTCTTATACATAATTAAAAGTGTATAGCAATGTGGAATTGTATGAAGAGAAAAGAAAAGAAAAAATAACTTAAGTTCCTCACATATTTATGTGTGTATAAAAAATAAAATGATCTCTTTTTTAAAAAAAAAATCTATCACTTTCTCTCATTCTAATTTTTGTTTCCTTTGTCATAAAATACAGTAATTTTGAAAAAATAACACAGAATTATATAAGGATAAATATTAATTTCATATATATATATATATATATATATATATATATATGGGTAAATATTTCTACAGCCACTTTATATAGGCATATCTACAGCCACCATTTTTAACTATGTTCTCCCGGGAGAACATAGTTATAATACGAAAGTTACTTTTTTCTCCCTCTCCACATCAGCAGACAGGTTCTGAAAAGTAAATAAGGAGAGAGAAAAAAAAACAACTTTCGTATTATAACTACGTTTTTTCGGGAGAACATAATTAAAATTGGTGGCTGTAGATAAGCTTATCTAAAGTTGTTGTAGAAATATTTTTCCCTCTATATATTCATAAGTTGGATTATATATTTTGATATGTCAACCTAATAGGACCGACTCTATACGAGGGTAGTCAATTCATATAGGAATATCGATCAATTTTTTCTTCAGGGGACGTTTGGTAGAAATTTTTTGAATACTAGGGAAATGGAATTGATAGGAAAATAATAAGAAAGTGAGATAGATAGGAAAATGTAAAAAAATTGTTTGGTGGGGAAAAATTTTACTGTGAAAATTAAGTAACTTTTAGGAAATGTATGTTTGGTTTGAGGTAGATATAGATGAGAAAACAATCTTAAATTACAAAAATAACCCTGATTTTAAATCTTTATTTCGGTGGCATGGTACCACACAGTTGTCAAATCTCAACGTTCTCATGTCTTGATTTTAACTCTGAGAGATGGTAAGACCTCTATTGTTCTTGATTCTCTACTACCCTCGGTTGTTGAGGGTTACTTTCAGTGCAAGCAGCACCTATATGGAGGAGTCGAACAATTGCAAGATCAAGTAGTTCTGATTCATTTTCCTCAGAAATTGCTGATTTAACTCATTCCACTACATCAGTTCCACCCTTTCCATTGCTAAGATATTGAGAAGAAAATTTTCCGGTGAGTATCTCAAGTATCACAACCCCAAGACAGTAAACATCACAAATAGGCGAAACTTGGCCTTGTTGTGCGGCTTCTGGAGCCTTATAAGCAAATAGTGCTTGTCTAGCACCGGAAGGATTAACTAGATGAATAAACCTGTAATCTACAAGCATTGGTTCATAATCTGGTCCAAGAAGAACATTGCTAGACTTGAGATTTCCATGGGGTAGATTTGAGGAAGCAAGTTTTGTGTGAAGATAAGTCATCCTTTCAACAATCTGGTTCATTTTGCTCGCAAAGTGATGGTAGCGTCGTCTTTTGTTTAGAATCCACACTGAGCAATGAGGTAGCTTTTCATAAATACCACATTGCCCATGGGATACATTTAGCCGATTAAATGGAGAGAAACCATGGTATCTTGGTTATGTAGGAAACTCACTTAGATGGGTAAGTGTTTTCAAAACCGTGAAGCAAACATGATTAACTAATATGTCCATTTATTATTTCCCTATCTATCTCTTACAAATCCCTTAACCAAACACCCCCTGTTTAATCCAGTTTTCGGGTAAATTGAGCCTCACACAAACTACATGCAAGACTCACAAAACTCTGCTATTGTGAAATGTTTGCAAGGCATGACCATAAAATTGTGTTATCCTTATTCCACAACGTGTCTACATGTGTCAGTGAGTGTCATGTTTATTTTGTGTTTTGCTGTTTGTTATTGGAGAGGATATCCACAATAGTGATTTTAAAATTTAGCATGACTAATGTTAGGTGAAAATATATTAATTATTTGTATTTTTTAGTAATAAATTAGGGGTTTATTATTCTCCATCAATATAAAATAAAATTAAAGTTATTATCAAAAAAAAAAAGTTACCTTCATCAATCCCAAAATTATATTATTTTGGGTTAGAAATATTAATGAAATGCATTTTTGGTAAAAATCATGTAACAGAAAATAAATGAAATTCATGATATATTATACACTTTATTAATGGAGATAAATTTTTTAACTTTATCTTGTGTGGACGAAGAAACGATAATTCGGTAAATTAATAATCAACAATTAACTTATAAACTATAAAATTCTTCTCTCCTCAAACCACTCATCCATTTTTAGTTTTTTTTAATTCTAAATACTTTTAAATTTTCTATAAATCCAAATCCGCGGATTCTATGCTTATCATTTTCATAAAACATTATTAAAACAAGAAATATATTTTATCAAAAATCAAATATTTCATAAAAAAGTTTTAGAAAATAATTTTATTTTCTACATATATATAAAAATATGTAAAGTCCATATTTTTTTCTCATTTTTATTTATATAAATTTTATGCACTTATATATATATAAGAAATAAAAAAACTTACATATAACGTAATAAATATTAATCTCATAATTTTAGGACGAGTCTAGTATTATTGAAACAAGCTCTTTCTATCTTAATTAAAAATAATAATTACTTACATTACATACATGAAAGATTAAAATAATAAAAAATAATACATTTTTTTTTTTGAATACTAATAAATACTAATTTTGAAGACTGTGCAGAGTACGTTTCACTGTTTCAGTGATACTTTCCTTTTCACCCTTGCTCTCGAAAAAGAAGAAGCGACACCTATATCTGTGTGTATACAGAGAGCATAGCAGAAGAAGGTGGTGGTTTTGTTGACTTGATCTTCTGGTTTCCGATAATGGAAGGAGGATCGTGGAATTGTGCCAATGTAACACCGTTCCTGAGCAAGACCTACGACATGGTGGATGAACCGTCGACCAACTCGGTGGTGTCGTGGGGTGATAACAACAACACCTTTGTTGTTTGGAACGTTCCAGAATTCGCCAGAGACATCTTGCCTAAGCATTTCAAGCACAACAACTTCTCCAGCTTCGTCAGGCAGTTAAATACTTACGTGGGCATCTCTTTATTTTTTATAATCATTATATTTCTCCATTGAATTGATTATTCACAATTCTTCAAGACTTGTTTTTATTCCCAATAACGTGGGAATCGTAATTTCATGTTGTTATGGGGTGGATGAATTGATTGATATGAATCTCCAATTTGCAGGTCAGTTTACACCTTCATTGGTTATGCTCGACTTTAGTAAATTTGGATTAGCTTGGAATTTTTTTTTTTTTGGTTAGATCTTGGTTTGCATTGTAAGCTTGACCTTTGATTAAAGATGTTGTTGGTCTATCTTTTTATTTTTTCTCTTCCTGCATCTGACTATAGTTGTTTAGGAGTTAATTCCAGTAAATTCAAGATTAATTCTGAGAAAAACTACATGTTTGAACTGCTGATGGTTTGATGGATTAGTTGTTGGAGGTTATGTGTTTGAGAGAGAAAGGTTTTTAGATGCTTGAGGTATTATCCCAATAGACATCAAATTTGGAATACTCAACAATGTATTACCTCCAGCCTAGGAAACCCTAGAGATAATGCAAGCTATTAGGCTCCAGCCCATATAGGCCCTAATAACCATGCTGAAATCTATTGGGCTTGTATGTGAACATACTATTGAACTATATTATTAATATATCCAACATTAGTTAATGCAATTGTCTTTGCACAACATGACTGAAACTGCATTTACTTGGCTCTTGGTAGCAAATTTTGCTACTTAAATTGAAATTTCATGATAGTCAAATAATTGTGCGTAATTGATAGTTTAAGGTCCTCTTGCTTTGCTGCATATTTCTTCATTTGGAGTTCATATTGCCTATATGTTCTGATATTAATACGCATGAACAATGATATATTAGTCAGATGGATAGACTGCCAAAATTAAGGATACTCTAGCTGGTGCTACCAGCGTCTAGAATTTGTCCTTCATCGACAGTGATTGTAGTTTAGGGTATGTGGTTGAAAAGGGAGCAAAGGATGTAATTAGAAACACAATATTAAAGACAATTACCTTCAGTATTATGCTGTTGGAAAATCATTGCAATGAAGTAATAGGATCATATATTTTGGTAAACTTAGGTCCCCTAGTGGGCACTCTTCAATGAAGTTAGTTAACTATCATAAAATCTGTTTACTGCTATCTAAGAAATTTTACTTGTATCTCATGCACTCAAAAGAGATAATTGTTTAACATGCCATCATCCCTTCATGCATTATTAATATTACATTTAGCTTTAATCATGCTGAATGAGTTGTACAATGTTTTTATAGTCTTTATTCACTCATCTCCTTTTGATTGACAAGCAGGGTTTTAGAAAGGTTGACCCAGATCGATGGGAATTTGCAAACGAAGGATTTTTAAGGGATAAGAAACAACTCTTAATGAGTATCTGTAGGCGGAAATCTACTCAAGGAAATGGTAGTCAACAATCCTCTCAAGCGCATAACTCAACTGTTGGGGCATGTGTTGAAGTGGGTAAGTTTGGGCTTGATGAAGAGGTTGAAAGACTGAAAAGGGATAAGAATGTTCTTATGCAAGAACTTGTTAGGTTAAGACAGCAACAGCAAGGGACTGATAACCAAATGCAAAGTGTTGGGCAACGTGTGCAGGTAATGGAGCAGCGTCAGCAGCACATGATGTCATTCCTGGCAAAGGCCATGCAGAGTCCAGGCTTCTTTGCTCAATTTGGAGAGCAACAAAATGAAAGTAATAGACACATTCCTGGAGGCAATAAAAAGAGGAGGTTCAATGGCCAGGAAGAAGATAGTTTAGCTACCAAGAATCTCCATAATTCTCTTGATGGTCGCGTTGTCAAGTACCAGACTTCCACAAATGAGGCTGCAAAGGCATTACTTCGCCAAATATTGCAAATAAATAATTCTACAACAACGGAATCATCAATTAAGAATCCTGATGCATTCCTTATTGACGACGTTCCTTCTCCCATTGCGTTAGATAGCAGTAGTTCAACTACTCAGGTTTCTAATGTGACCTTTTCCAATTGTATGCCTAATAGCATATCTGAGGTGCAGTCTCCACCTGCTGTGTTGACTGACTGTGGCAAAACAGCTGAATTTCCAGTGTTAAATGTGCATAATTGTCAAGACAATGTTTTAGATTTTTGTGAATTTCAAGAGATGGAAACGGAAAGTAGTTCAGTGGATCTTGATCTTAATTTTGCGGGGGTTGACACTGGGAACATGGAGGAGATAGATATGATATCAGCTGTTCTGGATGAGACATACTCTGTAGAAGCTTATCATTTTTCACCTGATGCTGATGAAATTTCTAAACTCCCAGGAATCAATGATGAATTCTGGGAACTGTATTTTAGGCCAAGTCAACTAACGGGAGACACAGAAGAAATTAAATGTAGCTCTCTAGGATGTGGCTTGACCGAAAACCAGGGTTTGCCGTCAGAAAAGGAAAATAAACAGGAAAAATTGGATAAGATTAACCATCTTACCCAACTGATAGGACTTCTTGCATCCGAGTTTTAATTGTGTACACATGTTTCTTGCAACTGAAGGTAAACTTTTGATCTCACAGCCTCACACTTATCATATAATAAGCATGCTGGTTCTCATAGTTCCCTGACCTGAATTGATACAGGTGTTAAATTTGCGGTCATTGTCATCATAAGCATGCTGGTTCTCATAGTTCCCTGACCTGAACTGATGCAGGTGTAAAATTTGCTGTCATTGTCATAATACTCCATTGCTGTCTTTCATTCATTCAAGAGTGAGAAAAGGAAGCGGTATGTCTATAAGAATGACTGACCTATTACAAACATGTATATTACTAAGATAGGAAATTAGCACAGATGTTCTTGTATGTTATGTTACAACAAGGAGAGGAAGGAGTGGGAGTAGGGGCTGACTTTCATTTTTCCCTTGATAAATCTAGTTTCTATTGTGTTATATACATCCTTCCTTTGTTCATAATAATTCACATATTTATTGGTATATTTTTCAATTCAACATATTTGGATATTATATTAAGGGTTGGTCAGGGAGAAGAGTTGAAGTCGGGCAGAGTTTTTATGTATCAGTTTACAACACACTTTGTTCATGATTCCTACACAGGTTTAGGTCCTTTGCTGCTGGACAGATAAAGCTATCTTACATCTACAAAGAAACATGACTGATGTCATGAAATGAAACAACTTGATCCCTGCTTCTTTCCCCTATGTCATGTCATTTGTTTTGTTTGTCTTTTGGGGCTTAAAACCGCAGAAAGTTTACGAAACTTCCTCTATGCTTATGTATTTGAATTTTGACAACTCTTTGCTTTCTTTCAAACACCTCATGCTTGTCGTTGCCACGAACTTTTGATTTGCCACTGAAATGCTACTGAAGTACGAGTTTAAAACTTTTAAGCAACAAAACAAGTCTCGTATTATGTAACAACATTATTTTAGCAAGTTAGTTTTATTAAAAAATAACATAAAATTATGTCATTTAAAATGATAAATACTTGCCCTTTATTAGGGTTAGGGATGGCAATGGGTCAACTTGACTCAATTTGGCCCACCTGAAAGAAAAAAAAAATGAATCAGGTTAGGGTTGGTTCGAAAAAAAAAAAGGTCAGAAAATTCAATTCAACCCGGCCCGAGCTAGGTTAGGGTTGGCTCAAAAAGATAGGAAAAAAATAGCATTTATTACACCCATTCAGTACATGTGGTGGGGAAGTTAAGGAAATGATTTTCATTTAATATAAGATATTTACTGCAAAGAAAAACACTTAATATAATCGTTACTTACTAGCCATTAAATATGCTAAACATAGCACTTATGCATACTCAAGTTTCAAATCCAGCAAGACATAAAGCTAAACCAAATCAAGTTTTATGAGCATTAGATTGTCATTAAGAAAAGCAACTCAATATATGGGAGATACCATCGTCATCATCATCTACAAAACACAAACCAAAAAATGTAAATAATCAAAAAAATAAAAAAAAACTCGCAAGCTGACACGTTTAACTCGCAGATTGATTTGGTTTTTGTCGAGCGGGCTCAGGTCAGACTAGCTTGAGTTGTCAGCTCATTTTTGTCAACCTAATTCATCTCATTTTATGCGGTTTACGATTCAACCTAATGGGTTGACTCATTTTTGCTTTCCATTATTATTATTATTATTGGTGGTGGTGGTGGTTTTTAAATAAGAAGCTTTAAGGTAAGTTAATTGGGGAAATTAACCATATTTGAATGTTTGTGTTATATAGTATAATCAATTATAAGTAGGGCTGGCAATACGGGCCAGCCCGGCCCGCCCCGCCCCGGCCCGCCACTGGCCTGCCTAAAATGGGTTAGCCCGCCCCGGCCCATTTTGATAAAATGGGTTGAATTGAGCAACCCGGCTCGTTTTATGAGTGGGTTGGCGGGTTACAGGCCAGCCCGCCTAAAATAAAAAAAATATAAAAATATAAAAAATATTAAAATAATATACAAAAAATTAAATTCTGCATAAAAAAACATAATTTTTTTTGCATAAAAGCATATAAAAATTGCATAAAATCCTAATGTGCTTATGAAACCAAGAAGATCAGTGTTTAATAATCTACATATAAATATGCATCTTTCAATCCAGAAATAATAATAAAAATTAAAATCATATCAAGGTAAAACAGAATAACAAAACAAGTAACAAAGTGTTGTATGAGCAGTGCACAACAATTCGAAAAAGCCACTTGCATGCAGAGAAATCTAGGGCACGAAGTTACATAACAATTGGGTAACCTAAAAAAAACCGGGTTTGGCGGGCTAGCCCGCCCCGTGGCGGGCCGAGCCCGGCAGACTGGCGGGTTTGGTGGGCTGGTGGGTTAAAAAACTCAACCCAGCCCGCCCTGTTTGGTGGGTGGGGCGGGCCAGCCCGACGGGCTCAACCCATTTTGCCGGCCCTAATTATAAGTGTAAATCAATCAATCTAAAGCTTTGACATTAATTTGTGAAAAGAAAGATTTATATTCAAACTTAAATTATTCATTTAAATGAGTAAAATTTAAAGGTTTTTTTTTTTTTTGGTGAAAATTTTTAAAGTTTCAACTTAACTTGTTTAAAACTATAAAATTTGAGTTTAATTTGTTTAACTTTTTCATAACATAATTTTTTTTTTTTTATCAAGTCTCTTATTTTTAAAATTTATTAATTAAATATTTATGAGACATTTTATATATTAAAAAATAAAAGTAAATAAAATAATAAAATATTATTTGAACATTAAATTCCTCTAATTTTCTGTATAGGATTATAATTCGTTAAATAAAAATATACAAATTATTATTATCTCGTTTTATTCAAAAATTTTATTTTATTCATTGAGCGCGTGTGTAAGGGAGTTACTTCCAAAAATTAGTTGTCAGTCATATAAATTTTAAACTTAATTCTATAATTATATGTAAAACTAAGCTTAAACTTATTTATTAAATAAATAAATAAATTTTATTGAATATTTTAAAAGTTGGGCTCTTTTAATTTACAAATAACCCCCAAATCATATGCACTGGATAATTAATGTCAATTTTCTAGTCTATGGCATCAATCACGTTCTCCAGCCCATTTGTACCCAAAAGTCTAAAGCAAATAACTGAAATGGTCTAGTATAACCTCACGTGTTTGATTAGTTGAAACTTAAGTTGAAAGTGGAGATATATATGATCATGTCAAAATATTTATCCTTTTAAATTACACGATCTATATCATTTCACTCTCATAAAGAGGTGGGACCCATAATTTAATTTTTTTTATCAATTCTCTCTCATCTTTTATCTATCTTTTTCCCTCTTTTAAAATGACATAACTTCACATCTTTTAAAATAAGACGCTATTTTCCCCATGATCATTTCATTCGCGTGACGTTGAATTTTGTGTCATGTTTTGTAATAAAAAGTACTTCAATACCAAGATATTAATATTTTTTTAAATCTGTCACAGCAATGAAGTCAGCTAGATAATGTAGCGAGTATAGTCTAACTACAAGGCATGTTTATACCGGCCATAGAGGCTTAGTCAATTATTTAACTAAAGTTGCTACATGATGTGGTTATTTTGGTCTATTTTTAATTTTATTTTTGCCAAAGTCCCTACGTTGAGTAGCTACTTTGGCTATTTGAGTGACACGTTTTGTAACTTTAGCATGGACACTATCCCACCACAAAATCGAACGAATTAGATCAAATAATTTTTGTTTTAAAACCGATCAAACATCCTAATCATCACAAGCTATGTTCAAGATTGTCCAATTTTATTAAGTCTATCGCATTTCTTCATTATTATCCAGTTATTCAATTGAAAATGATATCCTGTTATTTTCAACATGCATTCAATATTATCCAGTTATTATCCAGTGTGGACTTTGAACAAATACAACACTAGAGCTATATATTTGTCTTGTGTGGACTTTGACCGATTGCAAGCAAATGAAATTGACCGTACTGGCCATAATGGAGTTTCCATAAATATAAAATTGGAAGATGGATGATTTGTCTCTTGCTATTATATAATGGAGATTTTTTTCTCTCCATTGGTGCAATTATATTCAAAATATGATTAATTTAGTGTATTTCAAGTTATTTTTTTCTTCTTAAATAGTGCAAGACTTAGAAAAAATGTGAGTACCAACAATGACTTCGTTGAAACTTTTTCATTTTTAATATTTTTTAGTAAATACATAAGCATCATTTGAATATAAGACTTTTTTTTAATATCTTTTATTAAATTGTGATTAGATATATGCCTTTGAGCGATTGCAACTCCAGGTAAATGAAATTGACCGTACTGGCTATAATGGATTTTCCATAAACATAAAATTGGAAGATGGATGACCTGTCTCTTGCTATTATATAATGGATATTTTTTTCTCTCAATTGGTGCAATTATGTTCAAAATATGATTAATTTAGTGTATTTCAAGTTCTTTTTTCCTTCTAAAATAGTGCAAAACTTAGAAAATTGTGAGTACCAACAATGACTTCGTTGAAATTTTTCATTTTTTCATTTTAAGGATTTTTTAGTAAATATATAAGCATCATTTGAATATAATTTTTTTTTAATATTACTTTTATTAAATTGTGATTAGATATATGACTTTGAGCGAGAAAATTTATTTATTTTTATATCATTAACATGAAATTGTAGGAAAAGAATATTTTATTTTTATTTATTTTTATTTTAATGTAAAGTTGTCGATAGAAACTATAACTTATCATAATTTCATAAACTATGGGTAGTGGCCATAACTTGACCCAATGTAAGACATAAAATAGGTATTAAAAAAAAAAAATCATCATACATAAGTTGTGGTTATTGTCAGCATAATTCCACTTAAATTAATAGTATTGATTTTTTTACCCACTACAAGAAAAGTCTTAGATATCAACGAAAATTATTTTGTCGAAATTAAGAACGAAATTTTCAACAGAAAATGTATTCAGTCGAAAATTATATTTGAGGAGTTTTCGACGGAATTTGGATTCCATCGAAAATTTCTCACGAAAAATGAATTTCATCGAAAACCTTTGAAAAAATAAATGTAAAAAAAATATATATTTGTGGAGTTTTCGACGGAATCTGATATTTTATACGAAGTCATCATATGGTGCAAGGTAAAATGGAAAAAAACAAACCTTCTAAGAAAATTGTTATAATATAGGGGTAGGATATTGTAACAACCAAGTATAGTTACTATCAATGTTACTACCAATCAATTTCACCATTAGATTGGTTATTTTGATCCTATGCTTCAGATTTGATACTTATATAGCCCATACTCTCTCCCTTTCTCTTTCTTTGCCTCCTCTCTCTATACTTTCTACACATAACCAAGTTTTGTGCATTTAATATAATGATTGAGGAGATTCGATTTGATATGTTACTTAGTTTGATTATATTTTTTTTATCAGATGCAGTACAAAAAATTAATATTAATTTTGTAGAGAGAAATTTAAAAAAATCTAAATTTTTTTTATGAAATTTATTTTTCGTCGAAAATCTTTACATCAGTTTTCGACGGAAATTCATTGATTTTTTGTTGAAATTTTTCGACGGTATCCATTTACCGTCGAAAACCATAACAACAATTTTAGACGGAATTATATTAATTTTCCGTCAACAATTTTGACAGAATTTATTTTTTGTCAAAAATCTTTACATCAATTTTCGATGGAAATTCATTGATTTTCTATTGAAAATTTTCAATGGAATCCGTTTTCCGTCGAAAACCATCACAACAATTTTCGACGAAATTTAATTTATTTATCGTCGAAAATTTTCCACGGAATCTCTAATTCCGTCGAAAAGACTGTTACCCACTAAGAGATATTCAACGGCTTCATTTCCGTCGAAGACTTCATTTTCAACGGAATTTTAATCATTTTCGATGGAATTTTTCCGTCGAAAAAAATCATTTTTTAGTAGTGACCAAGTCATCTGTGTGATATAACATCTTCTTAATAGTGAAAAAAATTCCCAAGTCATGCCTAAAGCCCAAAATCAATTAAACTAAATATAAAAAATTAACCACACTAATTTGTGCTTAATGTTTAAGATATAAGTAAAAAAAATACTAAAAATATAAATGCTACAAAGTTGTCAATGACACCCATGATTTTCTTTGTTTTTAACTATATTTTTAGAAAATAAAGTTAATGAAGTTGCTTGAGTTAAGAGCCCATAATTTTTTATTTAAAAAAAAAAACCCGTAATAAATCATTCACATGTATTTCTATCTTTTCTCTCTCCAAAAGTTACAAGTTAGTTATTTGCTATTTATTTTTTCTGGATTTCTAATTTAACATGTTACTTTTGGCTCATCTTATAATAGAACAAATAAATTGAAATAATAAAGCATGATCTGATATTCATTTACTAAATGAGACGGGTGAATTAGCTTTACTCTTTAATATATATATTGGAGAATAACAAAAAATATATATATGCTCATTATTTATATTACATTATACGTATCATTACTTTACTTGTTTTACAATATGAACTAATTTGTATAAAATATGATGATATACCAAAGGCACACTTGCTATTATGTTATTTAAACAATGTTCTTGAACAACGGTAGGAACACTACTGTTGTTTATACATGTCTAAGTGTCCTATGATACATTAAAAAAAAACAAAAAACACTCCTTATTAAATAGTGACTATCCATAATAAGTTTGAGGGTAATCCTTATATGCCCTCTTACTCTTATTTATTTGTGGAGAGGCCCAATACATTACAAGTAAATATATATGTATGGCATGCATGTTAAATACTGATTTTGATTGGAACAACTCGCAAGGTTTCACTTTTTCTTATGGCAAGTCCTTGTATTGCTTCCTCCATGTCCATCTCTTCAGGTTTCATACCATTTTCAAGCTTCCAATCAAAAGAATTGATTAATGAACCCAACATCAAGTGCAACATCCTGATAGCCAATGGCATACCAGGACATATTCTCCGTCCACTGCCAAATGGTGTGAGCTCAAAACTTTTGCCCTGAATATCAACTTTTGACCCCAAAAACCTCTCAGGAGAAAACAAGTTTGGATTGTCCCATGATTCTGGATCCCTTCCAATAGCCCACTCATTAACTAGTATCTGTGCACCCTTTGGAATGATATAGCCATTGAGTTCCACATCTGTCCTGGCTTTTCGAGGAAGCAAAAGTGGTGCTATTGGGTGCAAACGTAAGGTCTCCTTTATAACTGCTTGTAGGTAAGGGAGTCTAGCAATGTCTGATTCCTCAATTGGCTTTCCTATTCCAACAGTTTCTTCAAGTTCTTTTTTGGCTTTTGACATAGCATTTGGGTTGTGAAGCACCTCAGCCATTGCCCATTCTAGTGCATATGCAGTTGTATCAGTTCCCCCAACAAGTAGATCCTATTCATTATATAAACCTCATCAATTACTTTGGGTGATGTTAGAGAATATAATATAAATTATTAAAAAAGCCCTCACCAAGCCCAGTACAAGGCAGATCAATAATGGGGTGTGTGTAATATAAATCATGCTCTCACCAAGCCCCAGCACAAGGCAGATCAATAATAGGCTTGTGCTATATCTACACTTCAAGCCCAAAGGACTCTTGTATGAGAGGGTGTGTTAGAAAATATAATATAAATCATTAAAAAAGCCCTCACCCAACACCTTAAGGTTTCGGGTTGAAGTGATTCTTTAACATGGTATGAGAGAGCTTGAGTGACCACAAGGTCACAAGTTCGACCCTCACCGCCCCCACTTTCATGTGGAATTAAGAAAAGCACGAGACAGATCAAAAAATGGACTTGTGCGGCACAAGGCATATCAATAATGAGCTTGTGTCATATCCACGCTTCAAACTCAAAGAACTCTTGCGTGAGGGGGTGTGTTAGAGAATATAATATAAATCATTAAAAAAGACCTCACCCAACACCTTAAGGTTTTGGGTTGTAGTGGTTCTTTGAGGATATATATTCAGCAATTTTAAATAGTAAAAAAGTGATAGTATAAGGGATAAGAAAATTTTACATGTATTAGATGTTTAATCTTTTCGTTGTCCATCTCCTTGCTATTCTCTTGAGAAATGTCGAGTAAGGCATCGAGCATGTCGTTGTTGGTGACATAATCTGTCCCTTCTCTGAGCTTCAACCTTTGGTCAATTAAGTTGTCGAAGACATGGAACAACTTACCAATATAACAAGCATAGCTCTTTTTGATGCCTTGTGGGTCAAGTATCTTCAACAATGGGAAAAAATCAGCCATGTTTGGTGTTCCAACGGCTTTCAAGATTCCCATCACTATATCCTTATACTCTCCCGTGTCACTTGAACTCTGAATAAAGTCCACAGAGAAAATAGTATTTGTTAATGAGTTAAGTGAAGTCTTGAAGGCTGCTCCTCCAATATTTACTGCTTCACCACTCATGCAGCTTTTATTCACATCACTGAGAAGATCCTCTAATTTTTTGCGCCTGAGGTATTGGCTTGCATCGAGAGTCTTGTTGGAGAATAATTGATTCTTGCATATTCTTCTCATGTCACGCCAGAGTGGTGTGACACAGAGGAATCCCACGCCAAATTGGTCATGGTTGAGAGCTGATAAAGCTTGTGGAACTGTTCTATCTGAAAGTGAGGAATCATGGGTTTGGAGAACTTGTTTTGCCAATTCAGCTGAAGAGACTATTATGGTTGTTACTTGGCCTAGTTTTAAAGCAATTATGGGGCCATGAATCTTAGCAAGCTTGGTCAAGGATTGGTGGGGCTTGTTGCCAAGTGCAAGGAGGTTTCCAATTATAGGAAGAGGGAATGGTCCTGGTGGAAGCTTGTACTTTGCTTTTTTACTTCCTACGAGAAGTGAAAGAAAAGCTTGTGTAACAACGCATGTTAGTAGCAAGATTAGCACGTAACTCAGTGTATCCATATCTGGTTGCAAGGTAAAAAGGGTGTCGAAGGAAGCTTATTGATGTTTTTTTGCTTTGATGGAGGATCCAATTTATAGCAAAAAATCTAAGTCAAGCATCCTAAAAATATTCTATATTTTACTATTCTTTATGGGACAGTCCAATAATCGATTTTGAATATCTTACACGGTTTGGATATCACCTTCGATCGGTGTTTTGTATGGTCCTAAATTTTTTGATATCTGCGATATAGTTTAATCCATGAGAGTAAACAGTCAAGGCGGCCTAATAGTAGGGTCCAACCAGATTTGACATATTACATATAATTAAATAGAATAGATTCAGATTTTTTAAAAAAAAATTATTTAGAAAACATGTTATAAATATACAATTATAGGCCCGATTTATATCATATTATTTATATAAATAAAATTATTATTTTAATAATTTTGAATAATAAAATATTATTTTTTTAATAATTGAATACCTGATAAACTTTTTTTTTGGCAAGCGAATACCTAATAAACTTAAACAGGACTTAACACTACTAGAAAATGCTTTTTTTTCGACGGAAAAATTCCGTCGAAAAT
The DNA here is from genome assembly GCA_032173675.1 of Gastrolobium villosum. Classification (NCBI taxonomy): domain Eukaryota; kingdom Viridiplantae; phylum Streptophyta; class Magnoliopsida; order Fabales; family Fabaceae; genus Gastrolobium; species Gastrolobium villosum. Next base: position 124,880 of record JAVKPL010000236.1, read on the forward strand.
GATAAAAATTCCGTCGAAAATGACATTTTCGACGGAATTTTCGACGGAAAAAAGAAGCCGTCGAATAAGTCCTAGGTAATTTTTATTTATTTCCGTCATTTTTTTTTTGTGGAAAATTTGAAAAGTGTGAATGACATTCCGTCGAAAAATCTTGTATTAATTTTCGACGGAAAATAAATTTCGTTGAAAATTTTCGACGGAAAAGTGTATTCCGTCGATAAATCTTTTAATACTTTCGAAATTGTGTCATATTTTTAAAGGACAAAATGAAAACCTAAAAATAATAATTTTAGAAAGCATGTTATACCAATTTTTCAATCCCTCCAGCTGCAATAACAGGTATCTCTCGGTCACCGACAAGATTCGGCACCAATGAAATTAATTAAACCATCCTGCAATTAAATGCAGGGGTAAGGGAAAGCAAAATCATCTCTGAGTTGCAGAAATGCAAAGTACTAGTGTAGTACACGTTTGAAAGTATGATTAGCTATCAAGGAAATCTATAGACATTGCATGTGCAAGTGATTTATATCATATTATTTATATAACATTAAAATTATTATTTTAATAATTTTGAATGTTAAAATAAAATATTATTTTTTTAATAATTGAATACCTAATAAACGTTTTTTTTTGGTAAGAAAAAGAATGTAATGCTACTAACAACTCCTACAATGATAATGTCAAGACGCATAGGTGTCTCCATATAGCTACAACTTGCCCCCACTTAATCTTTTCCGTCGAAAAGTCCACAATATTTAGTTTATTTTTTAAATATAAGTCTCCGTCGAAAATTCCACAAAAATCAATTTCTTTTTCTTTTTATTTTTTTCAAAAGTTTTAATTTAAACACACAGAATATTCAATTTCTTTTTCTTTTATTTTTTTAAAAATAGACCAAACCAATTTTAAAGTATTTTAATTTCAACGGAAGAATTCCGTCGATAATAAAGACTTTTCTATAGTGTAAACAGGTTAATAAATCTATGTCAAGACTTTTATTTTTTAAATATAAGTCTAATCACTCTTATAATTTAAACACACAGACTAATAGACCAAGCCAATTTTAAAGTATTTTATAGAGAACTAATCTATTTGAATCAAAGTTATAACTCAACCCATTTACACCTAGTACGATCTAAGGCTTCTTTATTCCCCCGGCAAATCATTTTCATTTTCATTTTTTCATTAACTCTCTATTTCTAGCTCTATATCCTTTTCAAGCAGCTAGCATGTTCTTATCAAAGTCTTAATTATCTTAACTTGGACTGCATAGACTTGGTAACGGGCACTAAATAATTAAAGGGTAATTATTTGAGCTCTGAAAGCGGACAATATGAATAAAAAACCTCTAATTGTTTTATACAGTGGCGGACCCAGGATAATTTTTTTATGTCCGCACATTTAGTGATGGGGTTGCTGCCCCCGAATTTTTCTTTTTGTAAAGAAATATTAATTCAACTCTTGAACCCGCTCATAATCTAGTTGCTTCCATAACAATCTGCAATAATAGTTTTGACCAATTATTTCACCCCTATATCTTATCAATCCTCCAAAATAAATATAAGAATATACTCCAGTATATCCATATATTATCATTTTATTTTATAGTGGTGAATAAAAAAGTCAACACTACATGTACAGAAGGCAAACAAAATTACAGTGAAGATCTCGTCTCTATATATTAACTTATTTGAGAATGTCAATTCTTTTTTTTATAAAAATAAAAAAGGAAACAAAGGATAATGCTACGTTGCTAACTACTATAAGATAAATTTTCTTTTTGGTCCCTAACAAAAAATTCGGTCCCCACTTTATTCCATTATAAAAAATATAGTCATCTGCTCCCTATGAAATTCAAAGTGGATCCATTTTGGTATTTTGGAGGGACTAATATAGATCTTTTTGAATTTTTGAGATACCATAATTTTAATTAAATTGATCCACTTTAAATTTTTTAAGGACCTCCTCAAGACTAATTTTTTCTAAGTGATTAAAATGAGGACCATATTTTTTGTTAGGGACTTAAAAGGGTATTTACTATAAATAAATATATATATATATATATATATATATATATATATATATTAAACCAAGAGACAAATAAGGACATGCAATCAAAAAAAAACTGAAAAAATAATTTTTATGTCCGCACTTGTGGGCATTTGCCCGCAAATGCGTCCGCCACTGGTTTTATATATATATATATATATATATATATATATATATATATATATATATGGGGCAGGTTATATTTACAAACTTTTTTGTTTACAAACTACACTATATTCTCCCGGGAGAATACAAACTTTTGCAAACTACACTATGTTCTTCCGGGAGAAAATAGTGTAATTTGTAAAAAAATTCCAAAAAGTTTGTAAACGGATCCTGTCCCTATATATATATATATATATATATATATATATATATATATATATAGGGTAGGATATTCTTACACCGGTGTAAGAATTATAAGTCTTACACTCAATCTTGACCATTGATCCACTTGTATCCAATGACTCACATTACTTAAAAAATTGAGCCGTTAGATATAAGTGAGATTAACGGACAAGATTAAGAGTGTAACTTACACTGGTGTAAAATGATCCTTACCCTAATATATATATATATATATATATATATATATATATATATATATATATATATATATGGGGTAAACATTTCTCAAGCAGCTTGAGATAAGTTTATCTCCAGCTAGCTCCAAAACTACGTTGTTTTGATTAATGAAGGGTATTTATGTAATTTTAGGTAAATTAATGAAGGGTGTTTCAGTAAAATGTATATGATATAAAAATAAATAAAATTACAATAACAGCCTTCATTAATTATATATAATCAAAACGACGTATTTTTGGGACTAGCTGGAGATAAACTTATATCAAAGTGCTTGAGAAATGTTTTTCTATATATATATGGAGTAGGATATTCTTACACTAGTGCAAGAGTTAGAAGTCTTACATTCAATTTTGAGCATTAATCCATCCACTTGTATCCAATGGCTCACATTACTAAAAAATTAGAGCGCTTAGATATAAGTGAGATCAATGGTCAAGATTGAGAATGTAACTTACACTAGTGAAAATGATCCTAACCCTATATATATATAACCTGAAAGTATCCACATTCAACTTCCTTCAATTATCTTATTCTCATAATATAGCTCATAAGACTACTCATTCACTGGAAGAAGGTGTTAGATTGCATAATATATCATGTTCATAAATCATAAAATAAGAACATGATAAAAGATCTTGGGAATACATGATTTTTACATACACATAAGAGATAAAGACATAGCCGGTAACGATGAGAAAGGCGTTAACAGCAGTCATCTTGTCAGAAATTGTATTGGGGTAGTTTATCTTTCTAAGCCCTCTTTCTTTCTATGGATTTTGATGGAGAGAATGACATTAGGGTTGAAGGGGAGAGAGGATCATCCCTAATATATATATTCCATAACTTATAATCTGGTAAGTCCATCATATACCAAATCAATGATATGATTGAGATTAAATGTATCAGTAATTAATTGGGCCATATAACGTTTAATGGGTAATATCAAGAATATTAATATTATAATTATAATAAAATCTTTTTAATATTATAATTAGAGGAAGGTTATATTTACAACTTTTTTTTACAATCTCTTACAACCATATCTTATCACCGTTGATTTTCGTCAATCAACGGTTATCATTTAATGTGAATTAATAATTAATTAATTAATTTAATTTGTTAAAATAGTAACCGTTGATTGGTGGAAATGAACGGTGATAAGATATGATTGTAAAAGGTTATAAAAATAAAAGGTTATAAGTATAACTCTTCCCCTTATAATTGATTCTTGATATTTCTAATAGAAGGATGCGATTAATTCTCCATCGAAGAAAGAGACACGTAATTTGACCCTAAAATAAATTTTCAAAAAATTATTTGACACAGAATTTGAATCCAACACCCCAAACAAATAGCTTAGTTGTCATCTGAGTTATTCTTAGAGGTTTGTATGATAGTATTTAGATACTAATGTAGAAGAATAAGAAACTAAAATAATACCCAAGCAGTTGGTTTAATCAAGTGATACATATTTGTCTCCTGTGAAGTATACTTCTATTTTATCCACACACAAAAATAATACCAAACATTATTCAAAGATAAATTGCCGGACAGCGAAGGATATGGTTGAGGTTTTTTCTGACCAACTACACAGCGTCCAGTTGAGATGCTAATTCAGCATAGGATGTCTTTATTTGGAAATCAAACTGAACAATACCGGACAGTGTAATGATCGATGTGCATCAAGTAACAAGCAGAAAATCCGGGATACTTAATAACATTTTTTTTTCTAATGATATGAAAGTATTGTCATAAAAGAGTAATATTTCCCAAAGAAAATATAGAAATACATGCGAATGATTCTATATATTCACCATGATGGTAAAAAGCTCCAAAAGGTGATTTAACAGCTGGATAGGCAGCAAAACTTCTATAAATTAACTAGATATGACCTTAAAGTAAATTAAAGATTTTTAAAGGGTTTTATAATCTCATCTTTTTGACAAAGACCAGGACCACATTAAATTTTTCCCTTATGGGTTGCGAGATTTTTTAAAGAGTTTTATTAGTCTCTTTTTACATAAAATAATTATCTTATGAGAAAAAATAGGTGGATCTCATCATTATAAAAATAAAAATGGTGGGGCACGGAAATTAAAGTGAGAGAATATGATAGAAAATATCTGTTGTGAAAGGAGAGTAATATTTCCCTTTTTTAAAATAGTTAAAAAAACAAAGAAAATCATGGGTAGAGTTGAAAAAGTGGATTGAAGTCGATGGATCAATTCGTTGACCTATCAAAATGGGACAGGTTGATTGTATATTGGGAAAAAATGTTTATCCTTTTAAATGACACAATTTATATCTTTTCACTCTCACAAAGAGGTGGAACCCACATCTTTATTTTTTTGTCAACTCTCTCTTCCTTTATCTATCTCTTAAAATGACACAAATTTACATCCTTTAAAATGATACACACTCTACCCTTGTATATTTTAACCAGCTAAGACAACATAATATAGACGGGTAAAAGCGGGTTAAGAGCGAGATGAGACGGTTCAACTCTCACGTTAATATTTCTCTTTTTCATTTCAACTTGTCATATATATATATATATATATATATATATATATATATATTTATATATATATATATATATCTATATATATATATATATATATATATATATATATGAGAGAGAGAAGCCATTTGAAAGCCATTGAACAAAAAAAGATAAACGACTCTGATTTGTAAGCATGTGACATCATTCATCTTTTTTGATCTAACATCAAATTTGAAACCTCTCATATATGACGTTAGATCAAAAAAGATCAATGGTCTCACATGCTTACAAATCAGAGTCGTTGATCTTTTTTGATCTAACGGCTCTGAGATAAGGTGTCAAACTTCAAATTTGACATTGATGTCAAAGAATCCTACCTCATATATATTTATGGGTTATATTTATCTTATGTTGCATAAGATAAATAAGTTTCCTACACACACAAAGTTCAAGGGGATCTCACATCTATTTTTTCTCTCTCCTCTTACATGTGAGTCCCCGTTGTAATTCTATTTCTATAACATGAGACATCAATCTTCTTAAAACATAAGATAAATATATCCATATATTTATATTTATTTATTTATTGTCATATGTATTAAATATGATACATATATGACTTATATTTAAATGCAAAATTGCAACATCTATTTGTCTCCAATAGTCAGTTCACTATTATTGCAATTGAAGGTCTAGCTGAACTAAACAAAGAGACAAGCATCTCCATACAAAAAATTATTATTAAAGCAATTTTGTAATAATAATATTTGTATAGATTTACACACCGAAATGCACTTCTCATTTAATTCTGTAACTTTTTTTATTTTTTTAATATTAAATGAAACGTTAGGGGAAAAAATAAAATAAAAAATATTTTAATATTTTAGGTCAAAACAAAGGGTTGGTATTTTTAACTCACTACCAATGGCAGATCATTCCATCCTGCACCATTTTTGGTGGGTTGGATACATGTGGGAGCAGATAAGTCCTTTTTGTGAACTCTAATCATTGATATTGATGACAACTTTGTAGCATTTATATTTTTTTAATTTTTTTTTAACTAAAATCCTAAACATTAAGCAAAAATTAGTGTAAGCGTGGTTAATTTTTTTATGGATTTATCATCTATCATTTAATATGATCACAAAAAATTTCCTACACTCACAATATTTTGTGGGGCCCGCACAAAAAAAACTCTGGCACGCAAAACGAATCTCTATAACATAACACAATCACTTTTCCTACAATATAACTCTTATAATTTTTTTTATATATTTAGTTTAATTGATTGTGGGCTTTAGGCGTAGCTTGGGATTTTTTAATTATTAAAAAATTGTTATATCACGCAAATGACTTGGTCAAAAAATGTGTACTATTATTTTAAGTGGAATTATGTTGACCATAGCTAAGTTTTTTTAACTCTTTGATGTCTTACATTACGTCATGGCCAGTAGCTATGATAAGTCTGTTTTCATTGACAACTTTACTATGAAATTATAAATAAAATAAAATAATTTCCAACAACTTCACGTTAATAATATAAAAATAAATAAATTTACTCAAATTACAATTTAATAAAAGATTTTATAAGAGTTATCTTATAGAAAAAATGATGTGTAATATTATAGAGATTCGTTTTATGTGTTTTTTTTTTTTTTGCTTCAAAAAGTGCGGGCCCTATAAAATATTGTGTATGGGAAATTTATTGATGTCATGTAACATGATAGATACAAACCCCTTTAATAAAAGCAATATTAAAAAAATTATATTTAAAATGGTAATGACTTGACCAAGAATTTAACTTTCTTGCACAAATAGATTGACCGAGATACCAATAGCTACATTAAGTTGTATAAAATGAATAAGAAAAGTTAGATCATAGACTTCATCTCTCATGGAGTCATGGTGATGGAGAGGGAGATTTATTGGGTCTATAATCTCCTTTTAATTTTGGTGAGGGCGCCATGGCCCACTTATGCTTGGTTACACCGCTATGCTTATTTGATTGAAGCAAGAATAATTGGAAAAACAAAAGCGGCAGCAACAAAATTAAAAAAATGAAAGAATAAGAAAGAGATGAGAGACAAAGAGAGAAAAAAAGAAAGAAAGAAGATATTCTCCGATAAACTTAACAGTAAAGATTGTCAGAGTGAGCTCAAATTTTATGAGAGTATTGATGGCATCTAATACTTCATATTCAACAGTAGAGTTGTAATTTCGATGTTTCTAGAACAGTGAATTTGTTTTTCCTCATTGCACGTTTATTGGTGGCTTCTATTCTTGCTTTTACTTTTGATTTCTATATTTTAGATGATGGTTATTTTATTTTTTTTGGTAAAGTAGATGATGGTTATTTGATTATTCTATTTGTTGCATAGAGAGAGAACGTTATGAATTATCCTTATTATTATTAGGGTTTTGATTTTGTCCTTTAACATGACACAATAAAATTTCCTACATACACAATATTTTGTGGAGCCTGCACTTTTTAAAACAAAAAAAATAAATAAAAATTAAGGCACGTAAAATGAATCTCTATAACATTACACAATCATTTTTCCTACAACATAACTCTTATAAAACCCTTATTATTATTTGGTTATATCGGAGATTTGGGTGAACTCCAATAGAAATTTCGTGATTTTTTTTTTCATGTTGAGTTTTCTATGTTAAAAGTGTACCAATTATTATTGTGTAACCCAAAAACTTAAGTTGATAAAGAATGAACCTTCAATAATTTTATATTATATCTCTCTAGTCATTATTATTAATTTTTTTATATATAAATTGCTATTGATTTTGAAAATATTTTAAGTTATTTATCTCAATTTGTACTTGATGTATTTGTTTAGCCCAACACGTTCACGTTATATATATGCTCCGATGTGATCAATCTATAATTTCACCTGAAATCAGATCCAATATACTCGCCGTCATATTCAACTTCGTCCAATTTTATTAAATCTATCACATTTCTTCATCATTATTATCATCACCTTCTTGGGTAAAAGGAAAAAATAACATCACGTTATTTTCAATTTTCATTCAATGCATCCTTTGCCTTTGGTAATTATCATATATTTATATAGGATTTTAATTTATCAACATGAGAATTATTCCTACACATCCTTCGATTTCAGTGTTGACATGGGTCCTACATATAAATTTTTCTAACACATGGGTCTCACATGCTTTTTATCTCTACAACATGATATTTCAATTCTCCTTCAACATTAGAATTATAAAACCCATTTATATAACACACGTCAAAGCAGACATGGATGCACTGAATTGTATGCTAATACTCAGTGTTGGCAATAAGATATGTCAAATTCTTTTGGGTTTTGAAATAAGAAACCTAAACGTAAGTTGATCAAGGCAATTAACAGTTTTTTTTTTTACCAACGCAATGAAGTTGAACGTTTATTTTATGGTGTTGAGATATATAAAATCATTAGGCCTCGTGTACCGGTTCGGTTCTCGCTGCCTCCCACTTTCTTTTAAGTGAAATTTCTTTGTTTGCATAGGTGGGCCTATGCATTGTCCATCCTTCAAATCCAATGGACTCTTGTATGAGAGGGCGTATTGAAATATATAAAATCATTAATATACCCTCATCCATCCAATAGTTTAAGCTTCTGTATTGAATTGGTTCTTTACATATCGTTCCATATGGTTTTGTGTTGTATATAATTAGTCAATTTTGCAACCCAATATCGGGTGAATCAGGTAATTGTTAGGCCACCTTTGTACGCAAAAGCAGAAACAGAGTGACAAATAACTGAATTAATGACCGAGGCATAGATAGCTACAATAATTGTATTTGCTCCTTCTAAGTTCTAACGAGACAAGTTTAAAGTCAGAGATACATATCATCATGTTAACGTTCATATGCAGCCAGCCAATGATATGCTTTTACGTGATCATCAGAAGCTTTAGCTTCACCACGAAATCAGTTATATTCAACTTTTTCTAATTTTATTAAACATTTCTTCTTCATCATCCAGTTCGACGTCAGTGAAAAATGACATCGGTTATTATCAACAAACATTATGCATTCTTCGAGTTCGAGTTTAATAAACATATATACAGGTATGGTCACCCACGAAATACTATGTCATAGTCAGCTCCAATTAAAATTCCCACAGTTCAAATTGAAGAACTTTGTCTCCTGAACATATTATTTCATAATCCCTGATTCCAGCAATTATGTGGTACAAAAAGGATTAAAGCCCAAATGACCTGGGCTTGAGCCTTTTTTGTTTTTTTAGTAAACGGGCTTGAGGAAAATTAAAATGAACTTCTACATGAAATGAACCCAACCCAACATAAATAAGTTCACAATAATTCAAATTTAAATATTGGGAAATATTTTTCTTGGAAAAAATTTATCTCATGGTGTAGAAATAAAATTATAAGTGGGACCTCCAGGTAGGGGTGTAAATGGGCTGAGCTAGGCTAGGCCGGGCTTTGGCCTCCTGGCCGAAGTCTACGTAAAAAATTCAGCCTTCTGACCTATTGGTAGGCCAAGTCCGGCCCATTTATAAAAATAAGAAAGTTTGACATGGCCTACAGGCCTTGTAGGCCTACGACTGTAGATAATAAGCAAAAAAAAAATAATTGTATGGAGTAAAGAAAGTTTCATTCATTCATCCACTAGTACTTCTCATAAGAAGTAAATGACAGACATGAAAGAGTCAACATAATACCACAGCTCTAGAATGTATATCATTAGGGGTGTAAATGGGTCGGGCTTTGCCGTGCCACATAAAATAAATATTATTTTATTATTAATAAATTAAATATGCTAGCATACAAGGCTTTGGGTCAGGCTTGGCAAAATTGGCCTACGGCCTATTTGTTAAAAAGACTTTCTTATAAGCCTAAGTCTGCTCTATTTTTCTAAAAGGTCGGGCCAAGCCGGCGGTAGTCTGGGCCAGCCCAGCTCAGCCCATTTACACCCCTAGCTACCCACACAGGTAAGAAGAAAGAGAAAAAAAAAATGGTGGGACTCAACCATTTTTTGTGTATGTAAGAAAGTTAATTATCTCATATAAAATAAGATAAACATACCCCTTAGATTATACAATCAAATGTGTACCCCAAAAAAAAATTATACAATCAAATTGTATTCCATTGTTGCGCGGTCAGTATTCAGGGTTATGTGTCTGCGTCACCAATCCAAACATAAGCAGCAAGGATCAGTGATTATGTTTGGTTATAGGTATTTCATTGTTCTTTCCATATCCCGATAGTACTCAACAGGAATACAATTGATTAACGAGGATAACGTTTTTATAAGAGTTATGTTGTAGGAAAAAGTGATTGTGTAATGTTATAGAGATTCATTTTGCGTATTTTGTTTCAAATAGTGCGGGCCCCACAAAACATTGTGTGTGTAGGAATCTTTTTGTGTCATGATATGATAGATGCAAACCCCTTGTTTTAATGTTGTGTGAGTTCTAATTTTTATGGAAAAGTAAATATGAGATTTTATCAATTTGTTTCTTTTTGCCATCACTTATCTTTGTTCTTTACTCTTCCTGCATCTTTCTCTTCCCAATTCCTGTAGTCATCAATAAATATGGAAGTACCATAGGTTAAGATGACGTGAACTTTAGTCATGTTAGGGTTTTTTGAGTGGTGGTTGTAAAATTATTTGTCTCATGTGTTATATTATGTGTCAGTTGGTTTAATTAATGAAAAGGGCATTATGGTAATTTTGACTATTAAGGGAAGTTATTTAAAAGTAACTGCTGATAGGTGCAGTTATATTAAGGGGATATGGTCAGTTTTCTGATTAAGGGGTCTGACAGAAAAACAAACGTCCATCTGGGTCTGCCTGTGAGAGTTGTATCCAATCCCTATCAAAGAAGATACAAGAACAGTGAAGGGTTAAGACTCAGAGAAAGGATTCTACCATCAAAGTTCTTCCGCACTTATGGAGAAAGGTACACTTTATGTGAAAACCATAAATTCTAAAGATCCTTTCATGTTCCTGAATGTTTATTGTTGAACATGAATTACTAATTAAAAGCTTACATGTGGTATCAGAGCCATGTTTAAGAATTTGTGTTTTTCCATAAATTATTAGGAATGAATTCCTGATTCATGAAAAGTTAGGGTTTTTGAAAATAAAAATATCAAAGGTATTTCTCGATTTTACAACCGAGATAAAGCATTCTTGAAACTTAGATTTTTGTATGGATGATAAGCATTTGAAATCAATTAAGAAAGCATCCTGATGAATTTTGCTTCTCGTTTTTTTTTTTCGCGTTCATGGACGTCACTGTGCGTTGGAGAAATTGGATATTGAATGGAGAAAGAATTGCACTTTTGGAAACTTGAAAGAAAATAATGGACACTGTGCGTTCATTTTTTTTTTTTCTTTCATGAAAGTAACAAAAGTTGCAATATATTCAAGGTTCACAGTTTCATCATATTTACGGTTTTGTGTTCATATTTATAAAGTTGTATGATGATATATATTCTTGATTTGTAAAAGTATGTCACTATCTCAATTTTTCTTTTTACCGTAAATGATTATGTGATATGGTTGGATTAAAATTAAATGTGAAAATTTAATCCTATTATTGTTTATGAAATATTAAAGTTTTGAAATTAATTATGGTAGATTTGTTAGTCACCAAAGTGGCCAAATCTTAAAGAGTTATTTTAATTTTAAATATTATGATTTTATTTCAATTACCATGACTGTGATGCTATGAATAGTATGAAATAATTTTCTGGTTGTGGTATATTGAAGTTCATTATTATAGAACAGTTGGGGATCAACCCAAAGGTTGATTATTTGTTTTATAAAATGAACATGGATGTTGGTATTGTTGGCATATTTCCTCATATTTGGACATCCAAAGATGACAAATATTTATGATAGGGGTATGCATCATTGCCAAATTATGTGAAATTTATATAGCATCATTACAGTTAATGTTGTATGTTAATGGATCCCCAAAGGTGAACATTGATATGCATTGAAGTTAGTATATTTGAATCTGTGAAGTATGTTAGTATGTGACATGTATGACTCATAGCATTAATGTTTAAATGTTATTCCTTGCAGTACCTGTTGCCACACATTCCATGTTCTCAACTGTTGCAGTTTTTAATGGGCTGAACTTCTCTGAATGGAAAGAGCAAATCAATTTTTACCTTGGGGTAATGGATATGGATTTGGCTTTAGAGAAGAGGAACCTGGTGCTATTACTCCTGAAAGCACTGAGGATGAAAGGAACCATTTTAAGAACTGGGAAAGATCCAACAGATTAAGTTTGATGTACATGAAAATGAGCATAGCAAGCAACATTAAGTCAGCTCTTCCACAAACTGAAAGTGCCATCGAAATGATGAAACTTGTGGAAGAGCGCTCCCAAACTGCTGATAAGTCTCTTGCTGGGACACTTATGAGTACACTGACCACCATGAAGTTTGATGGTTCGCGTACTATGCATGAGCATGTTATTGAAATGACAAGCATTGCGGCAAAATTAAAAGCATTGGGAATGGATGTGGATGAGAATTTCCTGGTGCAGTTCGTATTGAACTCATTACCGTCTGAGTATGGTCCTTTCCAAATGAACTATAACACCATGAAAGATAAATGGAATGTGCATGAATTGCACAGTATGTTAGTTCAGGAGGAAACCAGACTTAAGAATCAGGGAGCTCATTCCATCAATTATGTAAAGCATCAAGGAGCTGAAAAGAATAAAGGTAAGAAGCATGAGAAGAAAGGAGGAGGAGGAGGACCCCTTAAAGTTGATGAGGCCTCTTCTTCTAAAATCCACAAAAAGGAAAGTAATGCAAAGATGAGGTGCCATTTCTGTAAAAAGGAAGGGCATTTCAAAAGGGATTGCCTGAAACGTAAGGCTTGGTTCGAAAAGAAAGGTAAGCCTAGTGCTTATGTATGTTATGAATCAAACCTGGCTGAAGTTCCTTATAATACTTGGTGGATTGATTCTGGTTGTACTACTCATGTTTCTAATACAATGCAGGGATTCCTTATGACCCAAACCACAAGGCCAAATGAAAAGTTTGTCTTTATGGGCAATAGAGTGAAAGTTCCGGTGGAAGCTGTTGGGACTTACCGTTTAATTCTCGACAGTGGATATCATTTGGATTTATGTGAAACTCTTTATGTACCTAGTATATCTAGAAATTTAGTTTCAATTTCCAAACTTGATGTTGCTGGATACTCTTTTAAATTTGGTAGTGGTAGTTTCAGTTTGTACAAGCACAATCATTTGATTGGTAATGGTACTTTATGTGATGGATTATATAAATTATGTCTTGATAATCTTTATGCTGAAACGCTTATGACTCTGCATCATAATGTTGGTACTAAACGTACCTTAATTAATGAGTGTTCCGCTTACTTGTGGCACAAACGTTTGGGACACATTTCCAAAGAAAGGATGAAAAGATTGGTAAATAATGAAATCCTTCCGGATTTAGACTTTACTGATTTAAATGTTTGTGTGGATTGTATTAAAGGAAAACAAACAAAACACACAAAGAAAGGAGCCACAAGGAGCACTCAGCTTCTTGAAATTATACACACTGATGTATGTGGTCCGTTTGATGTTAATGCCTTCAATAAAGAAAAATATTTTATCACTTTCATTGATGATTATTCACGTTATGGTTATGTCTATTTGCTGCATGATAAGTCTCAAGCTGCAAATGCTTTGGAGATTTATATTAATGAAGTTGAAAGGCAATTAGACAGAAAGGTGAAGATTGTCAGGTCTGATAGGGGTGGTGAATATTATGGAAGGTATGATGAAAGTGGACAACATCCGGGCCCATTTGCTAAATTTCTGGAAAAGCGTGGTATTTGTGCTCAATACACAATGCCCGGTACACCGCAACAGAATGGTGTATCTGAAAGGCGTAATAGGACCTTACTGGATATGGTTAGGAGTATGTTAAGTAATTCTTCTTTACCCGTTTCATTGTGGACTTATGCTCTAAAAACTGCCATGTATGTATTGAATAGGGTTCCTAGTAAGTCAGTTCCAAAGACTCCTTTTGAACTTTGGACTGGAAGGAAACCTAGTATAAGACACCTGCATGTTTGGGGTTGTCAGGCAGAAATTAGATACTACAATCCGCAAGAAAAGAAACTGGATGCAAGGACAATCAGTGGTTATTTCATTGGTTATCCAGAAAAATCGAAAGGGTATAGATTTTACTGTCCTTATCATACTACAAGGATTATTGAATCTGGAAATGCAAGGTTCATTGAGAATGGTGAAGTTAGTGGGAGTGAAACACCACGTAAAGTGGATATTCATGAAGTGAGAATACAAGTTCCATTGACTTGTAGCTCTAGTAAAGTTATTGTTCCTTATGCTATTGAACCAATCAATAATAATGAAGGACAAGTTAATGATCCCACTACTCATGAAGAAATCATTGTTAATGAACCGAATGAACCCATAGTAGAAGAACCACAACAGATAGCATTAAGAAGATCTCAAAGAGAAAAGAGACCTGCTATTTCTAATGATTATGTGGTATATCTACAAGAGTCTGATTTTGACATGGGTATTCAGGATGATCCAGTAACGTTTTCACAAGCCATGAATGGAGAAAATGGTGATAAATGGTTAGATGCTATGAAAGATGAGTTGAAATCTATGGAACAGAACAAGGTTTGGGATCTTGTTGAGTTACCAGAAGGGTGTAAGAGAGTTGGTTGTAAATGGGTCTTTAAGACCAAACGTGACTCTCATGGTAACTTAGAACGTTACAAGGCCAGACTTGTTGCAAAGGGATTCACTCAGAAAGATGGCATTGACTATAAAGAAACTTTTTCACCAGTTTCAAAGAAGGATTCTTTAAGAATTATTATGGCATTGGTGGCTCATTATGATCTAGAGTTACACCAAATGGATGTGAAAACTGCCTTTCTAAATGGAAATTTAGATGAAGATGTGTACATGGACCAACCAATGGGGTTCATAGAAAAGGGTAAAGAGCACATGGTGTGCAAACTTAAGAAGTCAATATACGGACTTAAACAAGCTTCACGGCAATGGTACCTTAAGTTTAATGATACTGTTGTTTCCTTTGGATTTAAAGAAAACATTGTTGATCGATGTATATATCTGAAGATCAGTGGGAGCAAGTTTATATTATTGATTCTGTATGTTGATGATATTTTGCTGGCAACTAATGATCTTGGTCTTTTAAATGAGACTAAGAAGTTTCTCTCTAGTAACTTTGAAATGAAAGATATGGGCGAGGCAGCTTATGTGATAGGAATAGAAATATTCCGTGATAGATCACAAGGACTGTTAGGTTTGTCTCAGAAAGCATATATTAATAGAGTTCTAGAGAGATTCAGAATGGAAAACTGCTCATCATCTCCAGTTCCAATTCAGAAAGGAGATAAATTTAGTCTCATGCAATGTCCTAAAAGTGAATTGGAACGAAAAGAAATGGATGCAATTCCGTATGCATCATTAGTTGGGAGTTTAATGTATGCTCAGACTTGTACGAGACCAGATATTAGCTTTGCAGTTGGGATGTTGGGTAGATACCAAAGTAATCCCGGTATGGATCATTGGAAAGCTGCAAAGAAAGTACTGAGATATTTGCAAGGAACTAAAGGTCACATGCTTACTTATAGAAGGTCTAACAACCTTGAAGTGATTGGATACACAGATTCAGATTTTGCAGGATGCGTAGACACAAGAAAGTCTACATGTGGTTACCTGTACCTTTTAGCTGAAGGAGCTATATCATGGAAAAGTGCGAAGCAGACTGTAATAGCTGCGTCCACTATGGAAGCTGAATTTGTGGCATGCTTTGAAGCCACGATTCAGGCTAAATGGCTACGGAACTTTATTTCAGGGCTTGAATTGGTCGACAATATTGAAAAGCCGCTGAAAATTTATTGTGATAATTCCGCAGCAGTCTTCTTTTCTAAAAACGACAAGTATTCCAAAGGTGCTAAACATATGGAATTAAAGTACTTTGCCGTTAAAGAAGAGGTTCAGAAACAAAGAGTGTCTATAGAGCATATAAGCACCGATCTTATGATAGCTGATCCCTTGACGAAGGGATTACCGCCCAAGACATTTACTGGTCATGTATGTAGAATGGGCATTATGTCAGCTAATGAATGATGACAATTATTGTTATGTATTAAGTATTGACACTCTGAGCTCATTAATGAATATATGTTTCTGTTATTGTCTTATTTTCAATTTATGAATGCATGCAAGTATATGTGATGATATTGAAAATGTTTATGGTCCGTTATGAAGACATTATTGTTGGACATAATTTATACTTCCTATTAAAGTATCATGTTAGGAAGAAGAGTCAATATAGTGGTACATGGAAGGGACTATGCCGACTTGATAGCATACAACCGCCATGACTCATGTTGATTTTATTTCTAATAATGAATTATGATGAGGTCAATGTATAGAACCTTAGCCTAGTAAATGCGCATTATAATGAATGTTGATTGAATCATGAAGGGACACCTCATGACATGAGCCAAGTGGGAGAATGTAAAATTATTTGTCTCATGTGTTATATTATGTGTCAGTTGGTTTAATTAATGAAAAGGGCATTATGGTAATTTTGACTATTAAGGGAAGTTATTTAAAAGTAACTGCTGATAGGTGCAGTTATATAAAAGTTATATGGTCAGTTTTCTGTGAAGCGTATCTGACAGAAACAAAAAGTTCCATCTGAGTCTGCCCAGAAAGGTTGTATCAAATCCCTATCAAAGAAGATACAAGAATGGTGAAAGGGTTAAGGCTTAGAGAAAGTATTCCACCATCAAAGTTCTTCCGCACTAATGGAGAAAGGTACACTTTATGTGAAACTCATAAATTCTGAAGATCCCCTTTCATGTTCTTGATTGTTTATTGTTGAACATGAATGAATGAAGAAATCTTACAAGAGATTGTAAATATAACATTTGTATTATTTTATACACTTTTTTAGTTTTATTTTGTAGTTATAATTCATTTTATGAATGTTATTATTATTATTATTATTTAAAAAAACTGATAACTATTATAAGTACTGTAATGACAATAAATAAGACCCTGGACACCCGGTACCTTTTATTCTTCAATTCTGTAAATGTTGTAACATGAACTCATATATGTTCACGCTATTATTTTAGGACAAATTGTCCGATCTATACATTATAACAAACACACACGCCTTTTACACACTCAATATCTCCATGGCATCCTTTCAGTCTCGGAGCGCATTCCTCAGGCGAAAAGCATCCCTTCTCTTCTTCGTCCAATACATTTGCCTTTGTTAATGGTCTCGTTGAAAAGGAAAGCCCTGCAAAGTTATGTGTAGGATTTTAATATAACAAGTAGTCATGACTAAAACATCACACATATATATAATTAAAGAGAGAACTTAAAAACAAGTACCATTGTGGGCTTCGATGGCAAGGAAAAGGATGACAAACAAAAATGCTAATTTGAAGGAAGTCTTCATGATATCTCCTTGGGTTGCACTATTGCGATGTAAGGGTGGAATCTAAAACTCGTTGATTGCAAAGAGCCACCAGCGTTTCTTTAAATAATACTAAGCTTTTTCTAATTATAGTAAATGGATAGGATATTGTAACAACAATTAATTAATGTTACTATCAATCAATCTCACCATTATTAAATTGATTACATAGATCTAACAGTTATATTTATTTTCATCTTTGTATATATATTTATGATTCTCCATATTTAATGTGAAAGCATTAAATATGAGAAATCATAATCATACAAAGGTGAAAATAAATATAAATTATTAAATATAGGGAATTATAACCAGAAATAAATATAACCGTTGAATCACATAATCGATCTAACGGTGAAATTAATTGATAATAACACTAATTGATTGTTACAATATCATTTCCTACATAGTTAAGGTGGTCCTGGAATTAATGAGTTGTAACGATTAGGCTGATAATTGCTGTTATGGTGGAGAATATCTAAATTCTATTGAAGTTGACTCACGTGACTATGAACTTCTAAATAATCATTTTTAAATATTTTTTTCAACCTGTGATATGAATATATATCTTTTTTAATCGTCACACATTAATAAATAGATATACAGATTTAGAATGTTTGAAATGTAAAAATTGTATTTAATTTGATTTAAATGTAAGATCTTGTGTTAAGAATATAAAAAATGTGAAACAATTTAATTTTTTCTGTCTCGTAAATTTCAAATTGTTATGTTTTTAGTTGTACACATTTATAAATCTAATTACATGTGGTATGATTTTTCTGGATTTGATTCGAATTTAAATTGATTAACCATTTCACACTTATTATTATTATTATTATTATTATTGACTTCTCACGATTAATCGATAGTGAAGCTTCTCAACAAGAAAAACTATATTATAATGGTAAAATTGTAAAATAATATTATCAAATTAAACCAATTCCATTTCTATTGATTCATGAACAAAAGAGTTGATTTTCAAATTGACTTACACCCAAAATTTCATGATAAGTCATAAACAAATTTGATTTCCGAATCAAATCAAATTAAATCAGTTATTTCAAATTTTAATGATTTCCAAATACAACATTGACAGGAGACCGTTTGAGCGTATATCTTACCTATAACTTTGTAAAAGAAAAATCATGAAGGATACAAATCTGTTCCTCTCTCAGATATGTTATTAAGGAATATAGTCCTTCTCTCTTCTCATAAACACTCCCTCACTAATTATGAATTTTCAAACATTCATATTTTCTTGATTCTTCTTCTTTTTTTGAAAGGAATGTTATACTTACAATTTTTTTAATATATAGATGTGTGTTGGCAGGCACATCAAAAAATTGAAAACCTAATCACTTAGCATCTCAAATCGTAAATGAAATGTTAAGACTAATATTAAAGTCCTCCCGTGGATCAGACCTTAGGCTTTGTTTGAGAGTTGATTTTAAGAGGGGAAAGAAAGAAAATGGAGAATTTTAGTAAGTCCTTCCCTTGTTTGTGAGTTTAAAAAAAGGAGGGAAAGAAATCGAGAATTTATACTAAACCCTCCAAAACCCTTATTCTTCTTAAAATTAAAGCTACCCCAATTTGGGGGATTTGAGGGGAGAAATATTAGAAATTACTTATCTACCCTTAGCATTGAAATTTGAAAATTACATAAATGTGACATTATTAGAAAAGTCTCAGATACCGACAGAATTTATCGACGAAAAATATTTCGTACAAAATACTGATGAGATTGTTGATGAAAATCATATACGTCAATTTTTTTTTTATTTTTTTTGTCAAAACTAAAGACGAAACCAAATTTTGCCATGATGACTGACATAAATTTTTGGAAGATTTTCCCCAATTCAGATTAAGCATTTTTAATTTTAAGAAGTAGAAGAGTTTTGGAGGATTTAATAAAAATCTCCAATTTCTTCCCCTCATCTTTTTAAACTCACAAACAAGAAAAGTGCTTATTAAAACTCCCAAATAAAGTCTAAAGAATTTGTGTCCTTGTCTCTGATTGTTTCTTTGTTTACTTTCTATATACTTATGGATGAGGTGCAAGAAATTTGAAAACCTAGTCAACTATCATTAATTTTTATTTTATTTTTTAAATAAGAATGATGAATAATGCGTGTCATTAATCTTTGACTATTTCTTCCTTTAATTTC